>VZRW01013966.1:927785-973386 GCA_013398125.1 Aegotheles bennettii
ACCGCGAGTGTCTGTAACCGCGTGTGGGCACGCTCCAGCCCAGGGGCGGTCGGGGCCGGGTCTCCCTCGGCCGGGTCTCCCCGGTACCGGGCGGGGCAGCGGCCGCTCGCTCACCCGGGGCTGTGCCCGCGCTCCCTCCTCAGTGCCAAGAAGAGCCGAGGCCCCCGGGAGCCGCGGCGGAGGTGGCTGAAGGCAGCGATCCCGCTCTGCGCCGCCGCCCTCGGGGGCCTCCTGGGCTGGAGCCGCCTGAGCGCCGAGGATGGGGTCAGCGAGGTGCTGGCGCCTCACGGCGAGAGCCTGCGGGACAAATTCATCGAGATCCCCTGCTCCGAGGACTACGACAGCCACAAAAGATTCGAAGGTACCTGGGCAAGGCTGTCCCAAGTGGGATGAGCAGGTTTGAGGCCCTTCAGGACCCCAGCTGAGCCTGTGGGACCCCATTTGTGCTGCAGAGCTCCTGCCCAGCTTCGGGCAGACACCCGGTCCCTGTGGGTGTTGTTTAAATCCCCAAATGTTCACATCCCCTGGGCCAGCCCAGAAATTGTCACTCCTAAGAGGTTTTTCTGTAATTCCTACATAATCACAGTATTCCAGTACTTAAAGCTGCACAGAGGAGGGAGGATGGTTATGGAAGGGACCAGGAGCAATGGGTAGAGCTGCATGGGGCATGGGTTTGTCTTGATATAAGAAAGAAATTACAGAAAGAACAGTCAATCCCTGGAGCAGCCTCCCCAGGGGCACAGTAGAGTCCCTGTGGCTCTTGGTTTTCAAGATGTGATTGGACAGAGTGCTGGATAATCTCATCCAGGCTCCCTTTCCCACACGAGGCTGGACCAGGTGATCTTTTGAGGTCCCTTCCAACCTGGACTCTTTGATTTCTAACTTTATTCCAGTGCCAATTCTGATAGAAAGTGTTCAAGCTGCAGCCTGGGTGTGGTGCCCCAAAGAGGTGGGGGTAATTACCTCTCTCCTTTTCAGGTTCTGGTGTTGCTGGTTGAGAGCCTTGTAACACAACGCAGAATTTTGTGTGCCCTGTGGTCAGATTGATTGGTTCCCCCCCCCCAGTGCATCTTGCTTGACAGGATTTGAAAGGTTCATCTCAAATGGTATTGAGACAAAGAAAACTGCTGTCAGGAAGCTACCAGCAAGAAAACTTCCCCAGTGGGGGGATTTTTTGACTGAGCACATGAAAACACATGTTCTGTTTTAACTTTTCTTAGTTACTATAAGGAGAAACAGCACCTGGCTTTATCTGCATAGTGCCAAGGCCAGAGAAAACTGCAGCCAGTGTTGCAGAGGTTTGGTAGCTATGCCTGACCAAATGCTCAAACAGTTTGCATCTTTTTTTTATCAAAAGAAAGCCACCAAACCTTATTTTTCCTTTCCCTGGTTTGCAAGAGGACTTTTCTGAGCTGTGGGTTTGTGGTCTTGGCAACCCCACCAGCTATTCCTTGTCCCAAGGAAGTCAGGAACTTGACTCCTGGGAGGAGGAATGAGTGTGTCCCCAGTTCCTGTGGTGTCACAGGGAGCAAGCTCTGAATGCTGCCCACGGGCTCGATTATGAGAATAAATAACATTATTATGAGAATAATTAACATCAACCCTGGAGGAGATGGCACCTTGTGTGCATTTGGGTTCTGGCTTTCTGGTTAGATGTTTGCTTGCTGCTGCTTAACTCGTGATTGGCTTGGTACTGTGCTTTCAGAAAGAGATCAGTGGTGTTAGGAACGTGTGAACATCTGTTTGTTAAGTGGTTAATTGAAGCCTTCCTGTGATAATGAACTCTGCTCGTTTTTTGAACTCTCGTCTCCTGCTCGGTGCCCACAAGAGGGTGGTGGTGAGCTGCTGAGCTTTGCTGTCCGGTCAAAGCTGGCTCCTCGCTTCCCTGCAGTGTTACTGGTAGCTACGCGTGGATTACGGTTCTCTGCCAAGCTGGAGTCAGCTCTGGAGCTTTAGACACTTTGTTGGAAGTAGCTTTTTATCACTCAATAGTTCTTCCTTCTCTGTCTCTGCTCTGGCTCGACATCCACAGCTGCTGGCTCTGTGTCAGGAGGAGGCACATTCCCGGCATCGCTTGGTGCCTGAGACTCAGCCATGAAGTTTCCACAGCTCAGATGAGCTTTTTATTTATGCACCTGTCCCTGCTTCAAACGGAACTGGTGCAACTGAGCTTCTGGTTTGCTTCAAATGATAGGGTATCACTTGATACAAGGGTGCCACAGAGCAGTGGTTTGATTTCTGTAGCGCTTCATTCAGAAATAAGAGGTGTTATTTTTCAGAGGCCAAGCACTTAGCTTGTTGTATTTGCAGAAGGTAGGGTGTTCTGTGAGCAAGGTCTCATCTGCATTCTGAGCCCTGTGGCCAGATCTTGGCTGTTTATGCTGTCTTGACACATGGTTAACTACTTAAATCTACAGTGGCTACTACTGTGTCTGATGAAACTCCTGTGCAGTCTCTTATGTGTGTTGACATATTGTATCAGTGTACAAAGCATCCCTGCTCACTGCCCAGGAGACAGCTTTAAGATGCTTTTCCAGAGATTACACCAGTGGATGTGGAAAGCAGAGAAGTCTGTGAGCAGTGGAGGAAAAGGTCCAGCACCTAGACTGCTGGTTTGGTTATGGGCATGGCATCCAATAAATGCTTCCTCTTGTCCTGCTTTGAGATGGATGGCATTAGGGGAGCAATTCTCTTTGCCTTTCAAGCATTAAAGAGGCTTTTTCAAAGGCAGAAGGAAAGTTATTCCCCTTTTCTTGTCTCATCTAGCCAAGAGAGCTTCCTTCTTCTGCATTCAGCTTTCTCCCAAACTCTTTAAAATCTCATTTTTTGATCAGCCTGTTACCTCAGCCTTTTTAATAGAATCATAGAATCTTGTTTTAAATCTTAAATCTTGTTTTGTAGCAGGAAGGAAGTATAAGGAGGTCTACTGCCAATACCCAAACTGGTGCTTCATAGAATTGTTAACATCTTTAACCCAACAGAACATTGGGCACAGAGTGGAAAATACGTTTTATGACTGATTTTTGTTCTGCAAATCTTTCACTGGGTCTTACGGTTGCTAACCAAATGTTTGGGAAGGTTTTTTCTTAGTTTTGGGAACCCAAATTGGTTTATCTTTGGCTGTTTTTTTTTTACATGCATCTGAATTTAACATCAGGTACTGGAAGCTGTTACTGCCTCAGCCATCTGTCTCCTTCTTTGGGAGAGTATTTCCTAGCCCGGAGGCAGAGATGGCTCATCCCTGTCAATTGGCTTTTGAGATGCTTTTCAGCCTGGCATTCAGAAGTGAATAACTGACTTTAATCTGCCACTGTTGGTTCCTGGAATTGAGATTTGAAAAATAGGAGAATTTCCACGACTGTGCCTGGCCTTTCTGGTTGCAGGGAGAATATTTACAAAGTGCCTGAAACACAGTACAGAAGCTCCCCCTTTATCCACTCACTCCCCTCTCAGATTTGTAACTTGGAACAACTTTTTGCCTATAAAGCCCTTGTGGGTTTTTGTTGGTTTGAATTCTGTACCTTTGGGGCTGGTGCTGTATTGGGAAGTGTTGTTCTTTTATATGCAAAACACCTTCAGGTTACTTCTGGAACTCTTAATTTTTTTTGGTGCTTTTTTTAATATCGAGGACATAGCAGGAGATAACTTGTCAGCTTAGCTGGTTTAATATACCTGAATTACATCAACCAGCCTTAGCAGGGAAAGTGATACAGTTTAGATGAGTCCTGGGGACTTGAACAGTGCAACAGTGACACTGGCTGGCTTTTCTCTCCCATTGCAGTGCAAAACACATCAAAATGGAGATGTAACTTGCTTGTAGTTGAAGTGGTCTAAAACAATCTGAGATTGCCAATATCCCTTCTGAATGCCGTGAATCTGAATAATAACACAGATTTGTTTTGAACCTCTTTTGAAAGATGATTTTTTTCTTTTTTCTTGGTGTTTCAGGGTGCACTCCCAGGAAGTGTGGAAGAGGTGTGACTGATGCAGTGATCACAAGGGAAGAAGCTGAAAGAATCCGTAGGTAACTCTTCTTTTAGCTCTTTTCACTTTTATGAGCGCTTATTTTAATGACAGTGTGCCAGCATTTGAGCTGTAGCGCAAAAGTCATTAGCTGAAAGAGGATGGGTTAAACTGGTTAAAACATTATTTTTTAAAAGCAGTTTTCCATTTTTGCTGTAGTGGGTGCAGTTCTCTTTCATGCAGAGTCTGCCTGGTTCTGTGGGGCATGAGTGTTGTAGAGAAAAAAGGAAAATTAGTTAAATAAGTCTTTAAGGTTTTTCACTTGAACTTCTGTTCCGTTTGGTCTTTAAAAACAGAACAAAATAACACCAGCCTCCTTTCAGCTGAGTATCTTTTTGGTTAATTATGAGCTAGTGCTGACCCTGTAGTTCTCTATGAACACTAAGTGGTGAGTTTTAATCAAATAGCAGGGGACACCATCAAATTCTGTAGTTAGAAAAGTTGCCAGCCTTTCTGAGTGTGATTTGCACTTGATAATCATGGAAGTGGGGAAAATCACTGTAATGCTCAAAGCAATATGCAGCTGGTGTGAGTGCTGTGTTCACTAGTTGGGCTGGCTGCTCTGGTTTCAAATTCAGCTGGGCTCCTGATTTTTTGATACAGCATTTCTGCATTGTACTGGTTTATTTGTACTGCCCTTAAGAATCAAGATCTAGGGGGGGTTATGTTTGATCTTAGCCAGAAAAACAATGTTTTGGGCATTTATGGAAGGGGGCTACAAGATCAAATGTTTTACAACATAGATGCTGTGTTTCCATGATAGGCTGCAAGATTCAGTTTGAAATAAATGGTAGTTTCTGTTGAGTCAATGGGGTTATATCTGATGCATCAAATAACACAGAAGAATTACATGTTGTAAATGATGACATTAAAGGACAAAGTAATCAGACTACAGTTCTCACTTGAGGTTATTGTTTTGCCTGCAGAATAGCAGAGAGGGGACTGTCCTTGGGAGGATCTGATGGAGGGGTGAGCAGTGTCCTGTTACTTTTTACATTCTTCTACTGCCAAGGCAAAATCGTAATTGCATTTTTGGGGCTTGAGGAGAGGAGATGGAGAATTTTTCCTTCCATTCAGACTTGGAAAAAAAAATTGTTTAGAAAGTTAGTTTATCTCCCATTAATACTTCTGCTAGCAGTGTAATCTGTGCAATACAGTTGATGTTTCCTATTATTCAACTCGGTTATTTCTGGCGCCTCTCTTGAGCTCCAACTTTTGTCTTCTCCATCTGGAAACAGTCACTAGAGCAGAACTGTATGAGTTTGTCTGCTGAAACTAATTTACAGTTAAACCCTGAAAGATGCTAAAACCAGGAGCTCACCAGTGCTGCTGGGAGATCACGTTTAGGAGAAGCCTTTAAATACAGTCTCTCTACCTACTTTCTTTCACCCCTCTTTCTTCCCTGCTCTGCTGTTTTCCTCTTTCTTTTTCAATGTGTGTGCTTCTATTCCCCATATTATGGAGTGAATCTTTTCCCAATAGTGCATCTTGGCTCTCAGATATTGTTAAATACTGATGGATGTGTGCTGATGATGTGTAGGTGAAACTGTCTTTTTTCATTTGAGCCTTTTATCTTTTCAAGTCTATTACCTACATAGCATGCTTAGAGTCTTACTTTATCTGGCATCTTTGCCTGTATGCCTCAAGCTTCAAGCCTGTTGGATTAGGTCTGGCTTGTTGCTTTAAATTTCTTAGGCTTTAGAGTGTTTAGATAATTCTGTCCAATTACATCTGTTCTAAGACTATTTAAAAAAAATAAATTCCTTAAATAACTCCTTGTTTCTGTTTAATTCTTTTCAATTCTTTCTTTAGCCACTTTGAACTCTCCACTGTTTCAATTAAAACTTTTTCAGCTTTCTACTGAGGTGCAGACTGCATTTTCATTCCTCTCAACCCCTTTTTAAGCAACATGTCTGGGTTTTTTTTATTATTTTGTTGTTGCCTGTCATACTTCTTATATTTTGAATTCACGGAAGTGGATTTGTGTCTGGGTATAATTTAATAATTTAAAGACATAAACTTGTAGTTTGTGACTCTGTCAGTTCTTTCCCCCCTTTGTTTTCTGCCCTCTGTGCTTCCTTGGAGGACTGAAGTATAGCACAAAAACTTGTTTCCCTTTCCATCTTATGTTAAGAAAGTCCTGGCAAACATCTGAATTATTGAAATCTCCCAGAAGTCATGCCCCACCTGTCATGCTAAGCTTTCTCTCTTATCTTCCTCTGTGTTTTTTCCTAGATTTATGTTTATTTATGCATGCACACAGAGTGAGGGTAGAAGAGGCCGTTGTAATCTTCTAGTCTGACTTTGAACAGAATCCAAACAGGAGCAGCTTCTCTACCAGTATGCTGCTTTCCCTTGTAAGTCTATTTCTTTAAAATAGTTTTATACTCTGTCCTTATTCACAGAATAGTTCTCTTGATGTTTGCCTCAGCTTAGGTTTTTTGCTTCTTTATAAAATAATGATACTTCCCTTTCTCCCCTACCTGGTATCTTCTTGCACACTGCCCTGCTTGCGTTAGCATTTCAGTCATGACTCATTCATTCACGTCTTTTGTAGGTGCTGCTGTAATAACATCTCTCTGGTGTAAATGAAAAGACTCTTTTACTGTTGGATGTTTTGGCATCTATTTAGAAACCCCAGAAGATAAATCCCTTGGTGCAGCCAGTCAGCTGCAGTGCTTCCTGTGTTGCAGCAGAGCTGGTAGGAGTAACCACGTGGACCTCCCTTTTGCAGGGGAATCTTAAATTTCTTAATCACTGGGAGAAGCAAACAATCTGCATAGCTGTGATGCCAAACAAGGGTTTCTGATGTGGGCCCACTTGACCCGTGCACAGAACAGTGGTTCTGCAGACCCCATCCCTCCTTACTCTGCTTTCAGCCCTTCCAACTAAACTTCTGAAGTCCTCCAAACACTGTCAGCTCTGTGTTTTTCAGAGAGAAGATAAAGCCTCTGCATAATACTTGTCCTATCTCATACCTCTGCTACAGGCCACATAGTTTCCTTCCTTCCTCATTAGCCTCCTGATAGCACTTAGAAAACACATGTGAGGGTGAAATGCATACTTGGCAGTGTGTCTTTGCTTACAGCTGTGCGTTGGTGTGATTATCTAGACTTAGCTCTAGGAAGCTGGAGAGGAACTGGTTGTGTCTAATCTCTATCTAGTGTAAACTGGTTCTGAACTCTGTAGCCAAATGCTGCATTTAATTTCCACCTGTACCTCCAGAAATCCCAATGATACATAAATTAGATTGGTTACGTTACCCTAAGAACTTAACCCTTGTCTACCTGCTCTCCAGAATCAAGTAGGGAAGGGTATTTCAAGGTGGTGTTTTTCTGTGTAAAACTGCCTGCATTGACCACAAGTTTGATGCTGCTGAGGAATTGGTGGTTGTGTAGAACCTCCATTGCTCTTCCCTCTTAGCTTAAGTATGTGAGCCTTCCCACAGGAGGAGTGGGGAAAGTTCTGAGTGCTACCAGCTCCTCTACAGACAAGTAGGAGTAACTTTTTGCATTTTTCTCTTCTGGGCAGTGTGTCTGCTCTTTAAAACTATCGCTTCAAAATTCTTAAGGGGTGGATGAATTGCTGTAGAAGTGAATACATATTTAGTGGTTGGCAATCCCTTTTGGTGAGGATCAAAGGCAGGGCCCATCATGCTTTGCAAGATGGGGAAATTGATCTTTTTTGCCATATGCTGTGAAGAGGTGGTTACTTGCATATTCTTTTTGACTCCTTTTAGCAGTGAGAGGGTGGAGAATGTGGGACTAACAATACTGAAGGTCTAAAAGAACATGTCTTTGTGCTATTTTTCTAAAGAAAGTTCAGTTTCTTTTCTACACAAGTTCTGTAAACCAGGATATTGGGGTAGTTCTGTTAAGCAATCTCAAATAGGTGTGTGGCTTTGTGTGTTTGCAGAGTTCCTGCCATCTTTAGATAAACTTTGTAGAGCTTTCAGCCTGGGAACACTGACCTGGATTGCAGGCTGACGCTTGATCAGATAGTAGAACTTGAAGTTAAGTGTTGACACAGGCTTCCACCAAGGTGTTCTTCTCAGTGTAGGATCGATGCTGAAAATGTTTAATGTTCTGAAATGGCAGAGACCAAAACGAATGTGTTTCAGTCTCTTTCCAAGGTTGTTTTCAAGCTGTTAAACAAATAGCTCTCTGCTCACACCTAATCAAGTCCCTGTCTACGTTTGGCATTCAGTTGATTTCCCCTGTTTGAAACAACCCTGACGAATATCTCTTCTTTTTCAGAATCCTTTTTCAGTCTTCATTTGGCTTTTATATTGTAGCTATTATCTTTTTAGCTGTGAATACCTACAGTTCTTGGGTGTCCTCTGAAGTTTTTGGGTAACTGTGGGAAGAGGAGGTCTGAACAGCTCATGCTATGTCTGCTTGCATAGCTTGTTACTCTGTATATTTTTAAAGGAGTAAATAAAATTATTTGGGTAGGTTTATTAAAGGATTTTACTATTTCTTTTAGAAGGACAACTTAGTGGATTTCCCTGATTCGGCTCTGAAGCTCAGAGCAACTGAACCTGCAGCAATTTTCTTTTGCTGAGAGATTGTCGTGGGTGTCCTCCTCCAAGAAGGAGGACGGAGGAAGGTGCTTTGAGCCTAGGGGTGAAGGTGAAGCTGTGTTGTTCACCTCGCACTGCGGCTCTGCCATGCCTGGGGACTGATTTGCTGCTGTGCATTCACCAGCCTGTATCTGCTTGGTTAAAGATACAAAGCAGCTTCAGACAGTGCTGTTCCAACCATGCTCAGACATTCTTGCTGCTGGTAAGATGGAAGTTATCATTTTTTCCAGGCATCTCACCTAGTTGTATTATTATTGTTTGGATTTTGTTAGAATAATGTGAATGGTATGTGGTGCATCAAGAAATGCCAAATTCCAAGATGAGTGCTTTTGCCCAGATACTGTATGTCAAAGATGGCATTACTTTGGTGCCAGTCAGGTTAATATAAAAAAAGCATATAAAAAAAGGCTGCTACTAAGCAGTCATATTTTAAAATACTCTTTAACTAATGCAAAACAAACTTGTATTTTGTGGACAGCAAGGGACATATAAAAGTGTACTTTATTCAATTTAGATAAATAACTTGGAGTCCTGAGAGGTAGCACTCTGTCCTGGCAAATCTGAATACTGATCTTTTTAGCTTGGGCTGGAGCTTGGCAGAGGTGCTTGGCTTGAATTGGCTGAAGAAATGGATTGCATTTTCATATGTAAAAACTTCTCTCTTTGGTTTTCTTTTACGGCAGTTAAGAAATTGAGGGAAAGAAAGTTTGGCTCTAGTAAGCCTTAGAATTATAATTGTTCTTTTGAACAGAATTTTATGTCCATATTAAATATGAAAAGTATACAGGAACTCACAGGGAAGGAGAAGTTTTAATAACAAATGTTGGACAAGATAAATATTAGTGCTGCTATTTGAGTGCTTCACAAATATTGGAAAATTAGTCATCTTTGTGTGGAAGGGAGGTGTCTTCGAGAAGGGATCCAGGAGCAGTCTTACCTCTAGCCCGTGGAGGAAGACTGGCAATTCTGTATGTCAGATTTGAATGTCAGGAATAGCAATTCTATGCTTTTCATAGTACCTTAATATTTTGTGCATCAATACAGCAAACTGAGGGAGGTTTGTAGGTGTAATATAAACATTAGTATTGTGAACACAAATGCTGAAGATGAGTATTTTCACTTGGGAGGCTGTGGAAAGTGAGAGCCAACATGGGACAGTTATTAAAGGTCATAGTTAAATAATGATAAAACCTTTTCATGCTCACTTTCCCTACTTTTTTGTTTCCTTTCCCAGGCATCAATTTTGGACTTGCACTCTGGAGCTCTTTCACTGGGGAAGCATTTTGTTAATCTCTATAGGTAAAATGGGCCCGTGGCTTGCTGCCTCTTTTGTTGTTCTACACTTTCAGTGCTCATTGCCTTTTCAAATTCCTTAGGCCTTGTGGGCTGGGGCTAGTACTGACAAACTGTAGAAGTTGGTTAGATTCACCACAGTTTCCATGACCAGTTAAAGAGCTTTTGTGGGATGAAAATCGATCTTTTGTTGAACTGGGCTCTTTGAAAGCTATCATTACCTTTATTTTCAGAGTTCTTGCACTAGTAAATAATGGTATTTTTTCCAAAGCTATAGTCTAGTTTGTCAGCAGTGGAAGAAATCAAATAGTTTGAACTCTTGAAAACTTCAGTCCACGTGTATGTCATGATGTGGGAGGGGACTTTTCATGCATGGGGAATTCCACTGTCAGTTGCTGCATCTTGATCCTTTAATCTTTTAACACTTAATCTTTTAGAAATGCTTTTGGAGCATCATCCCTGAAAGCATTTGTAGGGGTTTTATTTTTTTTTGGTCTTGTGTTTTCACTTTTTGATAGTGGATAAAGTGCAGGTGGGAGTGAGAATGCATCTTGGTATTACTGGGGCAGTCTGATTCAGCAACTCCTCTTTCTGACTGTTGCTTAATTTTTCAGGTACTTTGGGGACAAAGTTCAAGACATCTTCACAGAAAAGGATTTTGCGTTATATCGGTAAAGATTTTTCAATAACTGCTGAATGAACCACAAAACAGTGCAGGCTGGGAGGGGATTGTCCTTTGGATTCAGACATACAATTGATTTTGCAGGTCAAAATACGAATTTTGGTGAGAATTAAGATGTCTTGAGGAAAATAAATAAAAGGACCTTTTGGTGACTATCTGCTAATAACATCTGCTGCATTACCAAAGGCAGGACAGTCTCGATGGTGTAGATGTAATCAGAAGGATGGCAGCACCACACATTTCCCTTTCTTTGTAAGGGGTTGATGTCAGCCCTGCAAGCAAGGAGAGCTGCTTCATTTGAGTTCTGTGGTTATTTGCTGGAACATTATAGCTGGGATATAAAATCCTTCAGCATTAACTCCTCTGTCACATGTGTTACCCAAGGGGTGTTGTGTTAGATGATAAAAACAATCCTATGCCATTATTACATTAAGAACTTGGATTTTTTTGGGTGAAGCATAACAAAACAATAAAATTGGTATTACTAATGTTCTGGCTAGAGAAGCAGAGCATACTTTCCCCCTAAGAAACCAGAATATGAAATAAAGCTCTGGCATCTGATGCTTTTACCTTTCCTGTAGACCTGCTCATATAATTAACGAAGACAACAAACATAACAAGTTCCATATGTCTGTGAAGGTGTGTGGCCAGAGTTTAGGAACAAGCATTCTTTGTTGACTAGACACAATAAATCTTTAGTTACGTATTTCAGTTCCTTTCTGATAATTTAAAATGTACCTGGCTTGACTATTTTAACTCTTTTTGTCTTTTTCTTGCCTTTGTGAAGGAATCCCTCTAGTGGTGGAAGTACAATTAAGTAGCCAAATAAGTTTATTAATTTCATTAGTATAGGAATTTTATTTGTCTTAAAATATTAACCACTTAAAGCTTATTTCTATTTGACAGCTATTTTTAGGCACTGTTGTCTCTCCAGTTGAAATTATTTAAAATGTGTTTACTTCTGCCCCCAAAATCACAAAAATGAGAGGCTTGATTATTGTTGAACTTTGGCTGTATAAAGAAAATATGTAGCTTCTGCCTCATCAAGATAGTGGAGAATATTTTTGAAATAGCCTTTTTGTCTTCCATTCTGTAGAAGATGGAAGAATAATAACGTGTATGGAGGGAGTGTCTTACAAAAGGATATTTCTATTTCACATGAATGGAAACACTGAATTTTTCAATATTTTACTGATTTCTGATCCTTGCACTGTGAGACAAGACAGCTGCTAGGCAATATCAATATTCCATTGGTATTTCATGTCAATACAGGGGATGTCTCAGTCTGCTGCATACAGATCTAATACACAATATATTATTAAATGCTTCTGTTCATATTGATGGTGGTGCTTTAACATGGACTGTAGTACCTTACATCCTTAATGAATGATTTCATGTTATTCTTGGGAGCATTTATCTTCATTACTTTCACTTACCTACCAAGGCCAGTTCAAAAATACACTCTTGAGAGAAATAACAAAATGTAATTCATGTCTAAGTATTACTGATTGCAACAATAACAGATCTGAGCAGGCAGGCTGGTTTCTAAACTGTCTCTGTCAAAATTATGTTGCTTCAGAATCAATTATCGTTTCTAGGCTGATGCTTCTACCACCATCTGCCAAGCATATCACAGCAGTTCCTCTTGTTTCATATAATAAATGCATCTTTATCCACAAGAGAGACTTTTAAATCTGGGTGCTTGGTTAAGGGTTGTGACTTCAGCAGAAAATGGCACTATCAAAGATTCGTCCCAAAAATCTTAGAAATTAAGGTAGAGACATAGAAAGAGCAGAAGAGCTGAGGGCTTGCTTTCTTCTTTTATTCATTCTGGATGTGTGATGTGTTAAAACTTTCTGGCTGTAGAAGAGCATTGCTTTGTTTGCTTCTACTGCCTTTGGTGCTTTTCAGTGGGAACGGCGTGGAGATACTGACAAGTGGGCTAGAGGAGTTGTGTAGCTTTGCAAAGTTTGAGTGTTGCTGTCACCGTATCTGACTCACACTCTGCAGTGACTCCTAACAGTGCATTTTTTTGCTGGTCTGGCAGAGCTTGTATCTTACAGAAGTTTTTCTGTGACAGGGAAACAAACTGCTTACACAAAGAAATTTTAAAGCCTGGGCCCCAAGGAACAAATAGTTTCCTTTTCTTGATAGTCTGAGAACTAAAAAAAACCCAACAAACCAACCCCCCAAAAAACAAACAAAAAACCAACACCCCCCCCTCCAAAAAAAAACCAAACCAAAACAACCCCGAACCAAAACAAAAAACCCCCCAAAAACCCAAAACAAAACAAAAAATCCCCAGCAAAACAACAAGGTCCAACACAAAACACTGTGGGGGGCTCTTTTTTTATGTAGTAGATTTCTTTTATTTGAGGCAAAATAAGAGAAAAAGTATAGATATATCTTCCCAATGATTTTTTAGCTGAGGAAGAAGCTTGGCTCTGAAGAAAGCAGTGACAGTGAATGAGGGAGAGCACAGAAGAAGCAGGAGAGGTGTCATTTACATGCTGTTGTGTTCTTCACAGTGATGTGAGAAAGAGAATTCAGCAAAGGATTGCTCAGGCATTTGGTGTTGACTCTGCTTCCATGTACCTGACTAAGCCAACGTTCTTCTCAAGAATAAACAGCACAGAGGCCAAGACAACACATGATGAATACTGGCACCCACACGTTGACAAAGTAAGTAGGGGTCTGAGATGGAGTGTAAATGTTTCCTGTTATTATTAGATCACTCTGAAGTCAATTTGCACTAAGCAAACAAACATGTGGCTTACACTAAATTTCAAAGTATTTTTTTGAGAGTATTCTTTAGATCACACTGGGAGCTGAAACTGTCTCTTGTCCCATTTATTCTATATAAGTAGTTTGAACATTCTTCTATCCTCTAGCAGTTGACTTCTGCAGTAAGTTGTCTGTATTGCTAAAGCACTCAGACCATTGAAGTGCTTTTTGTCTGCACCTTAAACTTGCATTTCAGATTTGATCTGTATTATTGTGTGTTTAGAAACGGGTAAAAAATAAGAATTTATAGCTGACCAGGCTATGCAGGAAATTGAATTCAAACAGAAGGTCAGTAGGTTAAAAATATTTTGGGGAAGGCTAAATGGAATAGACAAGTTTTGTAGCTTCCCAGGTTGTCTTCAGTTTAGTCAGCCTGCCTGGTATTTTAATTTCTCCAACAAACTAAGTTTTATTTACCACTTCCAGACTGCAGTTGAAAGCAAGGGAAAAAAATGCTTTGCTATTCATCTGAGGTAGGAAATACTTTGCAGGTAAGAGCAGCAGTGTTCTCATGGGCCTCCAAAACAAGTGTGAAGAGTTGGAGAGATCAGTAAAACTGAGCATGTTAAATATTTTGCCAGCTTGTTGGATGCTTTTGTGTTGTATCAGTATTTATACTTTTCCCCCTTGGAATAGAACAAATAGCTTTATGTATCTCTGCATAATAATTTAATGGTGAAGGTTGCTCCTAGAGGACTTCAGGATTTTTTTTCCCTGCCTCCTTCAGAAGGAAAGATAAAATTAAGCCTTTGAAAAATGACACCTTTTTTGTTTCAGTCTGACACTTTGGTTCAAAGGTGTAGGCTTCTTGGAGCATGTGAATAACTCCTCTTGCCTTTTTCCCTATATTGCTGAGTCTAATGCAATTATATTTCTGTGTATTCTTTGTCTGAAAGATTTTAACTGCATAAGGGAGTAGTACAGATCTGCTGTATCTGTATGAGGCTTTGTTTTTTCCCCCTAAAATTTATTTGGTTTTTAGATCCATAAGAATGGAAACGCTGAAATCACCCAAGTGACTCATTTAATAGTGTTGAATTTATAAGCATCTAAATCAAATAGAGAATGTTGGCTTAAGATGTGAAGTTTCATCTTGAATGGAATTTGTTTGGAACTGAGCCTGTCAAATGTCTGATTTATAATGGAATTGCTGTTGGATGCTCAACTCTGATGGCAGTGTAGTCTTATAACATTCTCTAATAGAAGTGGTGTGGGACTTGAGGCTTTCTGCAGTCCCCTGCCTGGGTGAGGATCCTGTCATCCTTCACAGAATTGTCAGGCTCTGCCATAAGATCAGTTTTGGTACGTTTTTCTTTAATTTCTTCTATTAGAGCTATTCCAGGACTTCAGTGCAAATTTTGTTGAATTTTTTTTAGCCTGAACTTGTTCTTGATCAGTTTATAGCTTCTCCTCCTCCCAGTTCCTCCTCCTCCCATCCATGTATTTATAGGTAGCAATCGTACCCTTTTTCAGCCTGCCTTTCTCTAAGCTGAACAAGCCAAACCTTCAAGGCTCCTTACCTGTGATATGCTCTCTATCTCCCAAACTCTTCTAGGAGCCCTCTCTCTTCTGGCTGCTGAGGCTAACACTGATAGCAGCTGCTATCTGTTCTAGCAGACTTTTCACTCTTTCTTCCCCTCATGTTGTTAGACATTTAATGAAATGCATCAAAAGATCTTGGTTCTGCCTTAGGACAGCATTGGCTTTGAAATCTGAGGAAGTTTAGTCTTGTATCTGCTCAAACCTGTTAGCTCAGCTCACCTACAGTCCCTTGTAACTCAGAGATAGGCTATTTGGTGTCTTACATTGTCTACTAAATAGATACTACCAATATAAAGAACACTGGAAGTAGCTATCAAGGCTATTTTTGTTATTATCTGCATAAAGAGATAGGTAGAGGCTCACAGAAAAAGAGCAGTTTCGACTCTTATTTCTACAAGATACCATGCTAGACCTGTGCTGATTGGAAAGTGAATACATGTTTGTATCTTCTTCTGCAATGGAAAGCAGAGGATGCTGTCCTACATAATCCATATTAGTAACTGCAGGCCTGTTGCATATTCCTGTAACTGTTTAGTTGCATATGAACAAGTGTTCCTCAAGCTCAAGGATGTCACACTGCAAAGTGTAGCTGGCTAATTCAGACAGTTGTATTTATAATAAAAGCCTTGAAAGAAGTATGTGTCATTATGAGTATGTACCACTAAATATTAGCTGCATTTGACTTATTTGGGTAAAGGGTGCCCAAAAAGAGTATATACCTGTATGAAGTCTCAGGCTGAATAGAAAATGCCTGCATTTTTTCTTTTGAATTGTTCATAAGGAGCTATAGAAATGTTACTTGCTGCAGTGTGCCTCTATAGCTTATCACCTGGTTTTAATGGCACCTTTTCTCACATGGGTGAATTCTAGTGTTTTAAATAACAGAGTTTAATTTAGTGTCTCCTTTCCAGAGTGTTGCATTTCCGAAGTCATTCAGGCCTCAGAGTTAGTAATGAATGAGAAAAGGAACAGAAAAGCCATTTTCCATTGCATACTCGGTTCCCCAAATTAGTCATCTATAGACATCAGATGGCTGGTTAAGCTAAAATGGTTTGTAGTCAGCTCTTAAAAGTTCAGAATTGGCAAAGCCACTGTGGAGAAACTGGAGAGTGCACTGACAGAGCAGATTGCTGCACTGCTGAAGAGTTCATTAAAAAAAAAATCGATGCATTAGACTTGCAAGTGTAAGTTGAACTTCTCTTTGAACTTCTTCGCTATGCTGATGCCTTCACTGGCTGAAAGACTTCTATCACCCAAGAGTGAAGGTGAAAACAGCTTTGCAAAGGGCTGTAGAACAGCTGTTTTGAAGTGCTGTGGTATTATGTGCTCATTAATTCCCATTTATTGCCTTGTATTGCTGCTGAGGTTTGAGTAGATATGGGGAGAATCACAATTCCTGTGATTTGGACCATGTAATGCAGCATATCCCCGAATTTGGCTTTTTTTCTTTAAGCCCTTATGGTCAAAATAATAACATGAGTAAGAATGAAAATGTCTTCCTATTCCATCTGCTGCTATGTTCTCTTCAGTCATTGCTCTTACAGAATATTATGTACAACTGCTGTTAAGCCAGAATTTAACTGGCACTAATGAATGTAACTTAAAACAAAATTGAAAATATTTAGAGAACTTCTAAATTTGGAAGTAGCACCTACCTCTAACAGTCACCAGGTCAGTCAAAACACTGCAAATGCTGTAAATTTATACAGTACTACTGTGCTGCACATTTCGCTGTTTGATGGTGTTAATGAAGAATTTCAGTTGTGATATACTGTAAAGAAATTGGAGAATACAGCCACCGATTTGAAGTATATTTTTAATTGCTGGTGACATGTAGATATGAAAAGGAAGTATTTTCAGAATCAGCTAAACTCTTAAGTATTTAGACAGCTTCACTCTGAGCATTAATATAGTATTTCTTCATCTTATGTGTGTTCACTTGGAAGGTCTGATTCACTGTTACCAGAAAGCTCCTGCATGGTAGCTGGTGAAAGAATAAAAGGTGAGGTTTCCAGAAACCTATAACCATGATTAGATAATGGGTGACTTAGTCAAAGGCTGTTCTTGGTTCTCATTAACTTTACAGTGAAATTTTATCTTGAAATAATGTAGATAGGTCTGATCACCTCTATATTTTTTGATACAATGCAGAGGTGTAACTTCTGACAGTATGTTGGTTTTTGCTAGCTGTTTAGTAGACTTAGGATGATAGAAATAAATAGAAGCACTTCTTTAATTATGGAAACTGTAATATAGAAATAGTAAACACAACATGCTGGTCTTGTACGTAGTGTGTGTGAATAGAATAGACTAAGTATATATAATTTCTGGAAAATAGTGTTCTTAGCTTTCAGAGGTCCCTTTATTAAATAAGTGAAGACTGGAGAATTAAAACCCTGTCAGATTCATCTGCTTAATTATTTGTGCTCTGCAGAGATGAGAGTAGAATTTGTTAACTTTTAGTAATGTTGTCTTACTCCTAGGTAACTTATGGCTCTTTTGACTATACTTCACTGCTCTACCTCTCTGACTACACTGAAGACTTTGGTGGTGGACGGTTTATCTTCATGGATGCAGGTTCCAACAAGACAATAGAGCCCCGAGCAGGTAAGAGTCTTGGTTTGCCTGCATGGAGGCAGGCCAGATTGTGCCATTGATTAACTGGGTGGACTGGTGGATGTAGCGGGGCTTTGGTTTGTGTCACCAGTAACGGTGGAATAATGCAGCATTTTGTCTTCAGATTGATTACATTAAAGATTAAAGAAAGATTAAAATGTGGCCAGAGTTTGAAATATCTGGAGTTAAGCCACACAAAGCAACTTTCTTGAAAGCTGTAGGGCTTAGAACTGCAATCCAGTTAGGACAGCTTAGCAGATCACTATGCGTCGAGAGCAAAGATAACTGTGTCACTACAGCAAATCCAAAATGAAGCAATTTATTTTAGACTGTGTGGCCTGAAATTCCTTTGCTGATCAAGGCAGGGCTTAATACCTTGTAATTTCTGTGGGCTGGTTGTGAAGATGATTGATTACCACAGCTCAGCTAACTTGCAGTAACATGAACCACAGCAACTTGGTTATAAATCCATACCTGCTTTCAGTAAATCTGACAGGGATGAGCATTCTGATGGCCATCAGTTACACCTGAAAAAAAACCAACCCCCTTTCCTTTAAGGCTGGTTTAAGACTTATTTAATAAGTGGATCATTTAAAACTAATTACTTTGAGGCAGTATGCCTAGGAAGAAAGAACTCAGCCTCAACTCATCTGTCTGGCAGGTGAGTACTGAGCTTACAGCAGTGTAATCTCTTATGATGCAAGACCAGTCACAATTCTGCAGGGGAAAAAAAAAGGACAACTTTATATTCCTACTGTGTTCTTTATTTTTTCTTTAAGAGAGAAAAGATGGAAATTTACTCATTTAAAGACAGCCTCAGTAATTGTCATCTGACAGGCAATACACCAAGCAGAAATTACTTCTGACTATTGCTGCCTGCAAATGGGCACAGGGATGGGTTTGTTTTTTTGACTCATGGATCATAGCAATTCACTCACCAGCAGTAATGCTGGCTTAGGGAAACTTTGAGATTATCTGCATTCTGGGTTTGGTATCAAGAATTGTATGTTAGATTATTTTGGCTTTTGTGGTTGGAAGTAAACCCTTAACTGAAAGAATCATCTCTTGCAAAATGCTCCCACCACTATTTTGCAAGGGAACGCATTAAACCGTTTCACTCCTGGATGCAATTCTAAGACTAACATGTTTTTCTAGCTGTAGAAATCACATCTGAATTCTAGGTGGCTGGGAGGACAGCTGTCTCCTTGCACAGTACAAGGGCACTCAGGTTGGTTGTGCTATGCAACGTACCCCTGGCTTCATTTCCAAAAGTCTGCAGCTGTGAAATTGCTTCCACTCAGCCCCATCGAGTTAATTTTCAGGCTCTGCTGCAAGGTGTTTGCTCTTTGTTTTTGGGGAGGAAGGGGGAGCAGATGAAGTACAGAAGATTTTTGAGAGCACCTGGTTTTGGCCATGCCTTTCACAGGTTGTTGTATTGGCAGTGTGTGTGCCACAGAACTGGTTAAACACACCACTTAAAACAAACCAATGCAAAGCGTGTAGGGAATGGCTTGTTTTGAAAGACAAAATATCCTGCATGTACACAAGAAAATGAAGTTTAATGCTAGTTACACCTTTCTAACACACTCCTCTGTCTAAACACAGTTGTGAGGGATCCTGTTATTGTGCTACTACCTCTGGTGCAATCTAAATGACTCCCAACATCCTGTGAGCAAAAGGGAAAATCCTTAGAGGTGAAGCACAATGTGAAGGCAATTGCACTTCCTCTTGCTGATAAAATGTGGCTGTGAGAGAATGTGAATGAGGGAATGACCCCAGGGTGTTGCTGGTACAAGCTGATGTATTTTTCATGTTCCTCCATGGTGTTTTCTCCCCTTCCCTCTTTGTGGGGATTTTTGTATTTTGTTTTTATGCTTTTGATCCTTTGTTGTCTTTCTTGTCACTCCAACCTGACTCCTAAAACCATGTGTTAATAAACTTTTATGCTTCTCATTTAGGAGGTTCAGGAGGGATGATTGTCATAATCACTGGTTTAGTTTTAGTGCTTGACAGCTAATTTACCTTCTCCATGTTGCTAATGCCATTTCAGTTCTAAAACCTGGCACTTCTTGTCTCCAAGTTAGTCTGCATTTTGGGAACCTGGTACCATGTGCCAAAATGAGCACATTCCTTTTTCTGTGAGCAGTAATTTGTTAAGTGTCAGGCTTTACAATAGGGAACAGAAGGGCATTGTTACTGATGCAGCAGAGCAGAAAAGCAGTAATTTGGAGTACAAAAAAAGACAATTAAAAATAAAACATTGTGGGATATCCTGTGTTTGGGAGTGCTGCCTTGGCAAGTCCCACTGCTGCTTCAAATGCTTTCGCAGCAGTTGCCGTGTAAGGATCAGTCTCAGCCAGGCAGGGAGAGGGAGAATTGTTTTGTTAGAAGTGGAGCCTAATTTAAATCCTGATTCTCACATGTTTGAGTGAAAAACTCTCAATGTAACTTGTAGCATGGTGTATAGCATTGCCTAGTTCAATTTAGCAGACACTTACAGCTTTAAGAGGGAATTACAACTTATTAACCCAGAGGCTTTTGAGGTTTTCTCTTTAAGAGACATGAAAACATCTCCACTGTGATGCCAATTCACATGTCCAGACCTTTGGCTAATTCATAACCAAATGTGGCATTAAGAACACATTGGTCTTGTGCCCCGATGGGCTTCAGAAGTATGTATGTGTCTTTTGACTTAGGACAGAACCTCTGTCTGCTGCAAGAAACAAACTGTACTATGATTAAGGAGAATTCTTAGTGCCAAGTGAAATACTACTTTGAAAAGAAAACATTTTTTTGTGACAAAAGCAGTTCTAAAGTAGTATCTGTTGCTTTTAAATGTCTATGTGAAGTCTATTTCCAAAATTGACATATTGGCATTTTTCCCCTCCTTTTCACCAGGGGTAGCACTGTTCAAGAGGCTAAAAGAAATAGAGTAACATTTAGAATGAGGTGTCCTTTAAAACAAAACCCATGGCCTTTTCAGCAGTAACTTTAATTTGCTGGCCTGAGGCTTGTTTTAGTAATCTTCAGTAGATGCAGGAGGGTTAAGAATAAATGGCAGACATCAAGGCATTCCTTTCTCCATAGGATGCTTTCTGCCGCTACTAAATTTGGCAGTGTAATCCATATTTAAAATGTCATCATTTTGGAGAGTTTTCTGTGAATTTGGGGCCTGGCAATATTAAACTTCACTTTATCATAAAGTGTAGATGAAACCTTGCAGAGAGAATGAAATCTCAGTACCAGTTGTGTGTTCCCTATTTGCATGTACATTTCTTGCACTTATTTTCAGCTCAGAAGGGAGTTTGTTCTTCCTACAAGTTGTTTATTGTGTAAGGGTAGAAGGAGAGGTTGCAGTCACCACTTCTGTGTGTTTGTGGAAGAAAATCTATGGTGCGAAACGGATTCTGTGTGTTGGAGAGTGAAATGTGGCTCCTCTTTGAATATCAAGCTTAGTATATTTTGATAGCTGTCAGAAGTGTGTGTTTCTGAAAGTGTAAAAATATTTGAGATGAAGGTAAGAGCTACTTGGGAACTTGTGAAGATGGATTATTCTTCATTTAGAATGGAAATAAGTGTGTGCTCAAAGCCAGAGCTATTAGTTGTTCTGCTCAGGTAAGGAAAAGCAAACGTTTTGTAATGCATATGTAGCTTTCTCATAGTGCAGTGATGGGCTTCAAGCTGTCTGGGTGTACCTTTACTGAGATAAATGTAGCTTTATTGCAGCAGTTAGATATCACATGACTCTCAGATCCTGTAATCATGATAATAAGTGCAGCACTCCAAGTGAAGTGGTGGGGATTTATCCTATCTTTATTGTGCTCTTTAAGAAAATGGATTTGGAGGAATTCACTCCTAAAGGCTGAGGGAATGCAGCATAGTGACAGAAAGGGCAATGACATGAACAGGAAGACTTCCAAATTCAGAAGTCCCACAACATCATTAACACAAGGTATGAAAACTGTGCTTAAAGCATATATGTGGTAATCAATTTTGTATCATGGAATAGTGGATTTATTTTTCCCCCACTGAGTGTCAATAGTCTGATCTCAATTTGCATTCAATCCACATCACTCAGATTCACTTGAGATCATGATAATCTTCTGGCATTCTGAGCTTTAGTTTTGTTCCAATCAGTAAAACCAGAGCATATCTTGATGTTAAATCAGTAACAACTGAAAGTTGAGAATGGTTTTTAAAAATCCACAGAAGTAGCTGTCAGTCCTAGAGAAGAATAAATGGAGCTGGCATTAGCAGCCACAGCAATAACCACCTATGCAAAGTTCATGGATTGTAGAACAGCAATTTTTGCTGATTTGCAGTACTAATCACAAATTGTGCCTGGGACTGGTAAGATGATTGCAGAGAGAAATGGTAGAAAAAGGAGGACCTCTTGCAACTGTGACAAAAATTGTAGAAAATAGCTGAATAGCTCATTTCTTTGTAGAACTCTGAAGATCTTCTTTCACTTTAGGTTTTGATTTCCATGGAAGGATAACTCTTCTAGACTCCAGTTTTGTATTCCAGTGGTGCTTGGTGATAGGCTTATGGTGGCATTAAATGAGATAATCTTTTAACTGGGCCCATAAAGCTATAGATACTTGCAAGGTGCAGGTCAGACCTGCACTTAATGTGGTGCTTATATGAATTACTTTATATAAATACTCTGTCTTGCTGAGGGCATCTGGTACTGAGGATAGTAATGGTCATTTTACACTAGCTGGACCATTGGAAGGATGGAGGAGTGTGGAGGGAAAGGGGAGTTTAACAGATGTCTTGTGTTATGGTGCTCCACAGAGCATTGTGAAGCACTGTCAATATTGGCCTCTAAGGCTTTTTTCCCTGGTTTAAAATACTTAGAAATCAACACATGTAGCATGCACCTTATGTGCTTTTCATCACTTGCTGCACAGGACTTTGTTTTATGTAATGCATATGCAAGCCAGTATTTCACAAATTTGATTTGCTACTGCTAGGCAAATATGCAGCCAAGCTGAAAGCATAAAGAGGGAGCAGAGGAAAATTGGCTTCAACCAGTTACTTGATGAAAGTCGGGTAATGTAACAGATAATGTAAAACCAAATACCAAATTAACTGCTGGTTCAGCTGTATAGTTCAGCAGTGATGTTTCATTTCCTGCTTCCTAAGCTTTGTGAGTGTTAATGTCACACACCATAGGTGCTATCATGAAGTCTTTTTGTTTAAAGGCCTTTTTTTGAATCAGAAATGAGCAGCAGAAGTTACCCTTTAGTGATTTACTAAATGTAAGGATTAATTCTTTCTCTATCAGAAGTGCAAAGCCTAATACTCAGGCATCCATGTGAATGGATCAAGAAAGAGCTAGAACAAGGACAGGTTATAACCTAGGAGTAGATCCACGCTTTATTAAGGAACTTGCTTAGTCCTGACCTGCTTACTTTCTTGTAGAGATTTAATTTTTGAAGTGGTTTCCATATACTGTGTATTGAAGCAAGATTATGAAGGGTTCAGTCTCAGTGTGCTTAAAAGTCCTAGAAGTCATCCTGTCTGGTAATGGTGCAGCTTTATTTTATCTTGTGTCTTCCTCTGGAGTCTTTGGATTATAATATTGCCATATATTCCATGAAGATTCTGTCAGATGGGATGGGCATTAACATTCATTACCCTCTTTTTCAAGATTTATACTATTAAAAATAGTGTACTATGGAGAGAGTGGACTTTTGCTTCAAAATTTTGCAGTGGAAGTTCCTTTAAAAGAAATTCATCCCCAGTGAGGAGAAGTGTCTTTGAAAACTGACTGTAGGCTTGTTCAGTGACTGAGACCCCAGCTGGCAGGTATGGGACCAGATGTGCAAGGAGCCATAAGATACCATATATATGAAGACATTTATTAAAGAAAGAAATTAAAAGACATTCTGTATAGCCAAAAAGGTCCAGTTTAACTGGCTTAGACAATACAGTGAAACTTACTGAACTCTGAATTACTACTACTTCTAATAAGAGATCGAACAAAAAAATCTTAAATCAGTTTAAGGCAAAGCTTTGGGTGAATAGGTGAGGGTCTGATAATAAAGTACTTAAATAATGTTGAAATTAGATTTAAAAGAGGCGGTTTTCATGACACAGGGACTTTGTATTAAATCCTTGAGAGTAGCACTGTTCATTGAGCACTCACAGGATAGGAGTGCGTTGCCTTCATTTAGTCCTTCATCCAGAAAGGTGTAAATGAGCTGTGCATGTGAATGAATCTATTCTATAGCTTCACCAATTATTGATGTGCAGCCACAGGCAGAGAAGAGTGTGATAGGAATTCTGCTTGGCTGTTCTGAAAGACTATGAACTATGAAAGATTAAATGTGAACCGCAGCTGGATGTGCAAGGGGCACAGAGGCTACTCAAATAGATTTCAGAAATTAGTGGGTGAGCCAAGCCCTGTAAGTCCAGGCTAGTTTTGTTCTAATCTCTTGTGTACTGCTTAGGAGTGTGCAAGCAAAGTAATTTCTGGATTTTTTGTATCGCTTTTAGTTAGAATAGAAAACCTACTGCTTTGTCTGGTGCCCATTTCTACAGTGGAGATTGCATAATGGTTGGAATAATTTATCTTGTTGTGCAAATTTTAAGTAGGCATACAAGCATTTTGTTTTGCCTGATTGTGAATGAGTCCCAGGCTGAGTTAGATTGTCAATATGAGTTTCCTATGACAAACTTTTTAACCAACTTTAATCTAATTGGAACAGTGGAAAAAAAGCCTGAGTAGGGAGAACACATGTTATTGGAATAAACCAGCTGTGCTTAGGAGTATTACTGGCTTTCTCAGGAGAACTTGAGCAGTCCTACAGAGTTGTCAGTTCTGAGTTACTTGCTAAACATCAAACTTTTGTGTTATCAGAACAGTTTGATAACGTGAAAGCGCAGAGGGCTTCGTTCTGCTGTTTCATCAGATGGGATGCTGATATACCTCTGCTGTCATGATCACAGCAACTGCATTTCAACTTGATGCCACTTAAGGCCTGGAGAGCCCCAAGGCAGGGTGGTGGTCAAAGCTTGGACAGGTCAAAGCACAGCAGTAAGCAGTTGCATCTATAAAACTATTTCTAAGCCAATGCATTGATGAGGTGGCTCTTCCTAAGGAAAACTAACTTGTACATGGCTGATACCTAACTTTCCAACCAGGCTGAACAGTGAGAGATCAGACTGTGCACAAAAAGCTACAGCAAATACTTGGTACCATGCTGATAAGCTGCCACAGCTGCTTGTAAACCTGCTGAGCATTTTGTCATTGAAGACTTTTTGCCACCTTTGTCATACTTCCTCCTAATTTGGTCTAAAATTAGAGCCCAGACTAGAAGGGAGGCAGGGGGGGAAATCAATGTTTTGCTGACAGTCACTAGAGTTGGTTGGGCTTTTCTTTTTTTAAAGAAAACAACTAAGAACTGGCTTCAGATATTCTTGGCCTCCTCCTGCCTCTTATAAGTTATGGGATATGATGGAATTAGGTCTCCAGCTTTGTCACACAAAGGATTAATGTACATCCTAAACAGTACATAAAGCTGTTGGAGTGCAGCATAAGCTCATAACAGTTTGTCTTCGTGATGACCTTTGGGCTCTTGGGTAGCTAGGGAGCAGCTGGACTGATGTTTAGAGAGCTGATAGCTGAGTGGCAAACTCCATGTCACTGATTAAATA
Source organism: Aegotheles bennettii (assembly GCA_013398125.1). Lineage (NCBI taxonomy): Eukaryota > Metazoa > Chordata > Aves > Caprimulgiformes > Aegothelidae > Aegotheles > Aegotheles bennettii. The sequence continues at coordinate 952,973 of VZRW01013966.1, forward strand.
CTTTGTCTTTACAGGCCGGGTTTCCTTTTTCACTTCTGGATCGGAGAATCTTCATCGGGTGGAAAAGGTTCACTGGGGCACTCGCTACGCCATCACCATCTCCTTCACCTGCAACCCAGACCATGGCATTGGGGATCCAGTCTTGATGTAATTCCTCTGAGGATGGAACATGAGGTCAAGTGGAAGGAGAGAAGCCCTGCAAGAGGAGAGGAAAGAGGGGGATAATGTCTCTTGTAACCTCACATTCAATTAGAATTTCCCAGTTGTATTAGTATATTGTAACATATTTTGTTTTCACATGTCCTTTTCTATAAATGGTGCAAACAGTGCCTTAAAGACCATTTTAAATTTTGTGTATTCTGAAAATGGTTTGTCTTCATGCCCTACATGAATAGACTACAAAGAAGAGCCCTGGAGTGGGCTTTTTAAAATTATTTTTAAGAATTCTCCAATTTAAAAGAGACAAACAATCTTTTGGACCATGGCTCCCCAGGATGCTGTTACTTATTTAATTATTTGGTCTTTTCAGTTACTAATGGGATGTAGAAAGCCTGACCTAAGCTAATAGAGCAAGATGAGTGTTCCTGTTTTGAACATTCCTTCTGTTGAGAGGAATGTGTTCTCCTCAGCATGGGCGTTAGCAGGAAATATACCTGTGGTTTGACTACTGGTACTTACTTGAACTTTTTTATTGAATTACACAGATATTTTCTGCTACAAACTGGGAGTAGTTGATGCAAAGTCAGAAATACAATTCTCTGGTTAGCCAGAAAACACATCACCTTTGGATTACAAATGCTTTGGTGTGCTAGGGAATGTTATGGCATTAGGTTCCTCTGCTCAGAAGGATGCTCCTCAGCATTCCCAACTCGCCTCATTTTCTGATCCTAATGAAAATGATCAGTCTTCCCATGGGAAACCCATTGTTAAGCTTATTAAGATCTTTTGGGGGAGATGGCTTGGCTATCTCACCTAGCACATTAAGTAAATACTAAAAAGTAGAGCTCGGCAGAGGTAATCAGAGTCCTTTGGCTTCATCTGAGCGTTCATTGATATCCACTTCCCAGGTAGGGCCCAAGGATTTGGGAGGGGAACAGCTGAGAAAAAAACTAGTTTTGTTGTCGTTTCCATATGTCAGCTCTGGCCTCCTTAGACTCACTCCTGTAAAGCTTGGCTTACTGGCTGATGACCACATGCACTGTGGTGTTTGAGGTCTGAAGGAAACTGGTGTCCGTCTGCATTTTAAATTGATATGGTCTTGAGCTGCAGCTTGATCATAAAACACTTTTAGGCCAAATAAATACATGTTTTCAATGTAATACTAACACCAAGTTGAAGGAAATACTTTTTTATCTTGTCCAAAATGTTTTATCTGTTTCAGAAAGTTTCTCCATAGCTCTTTTTGGACTTTTTTCAGTTTAATATGAAGACTTTTTTTCTATAAACTAGGACCATTCATCTGTGATGTTCCTCGAATAATAAATTGCAAGGACTTCAGGGAAGAGGGGATGATTGCATTGCAGTACAGATAAAGTAAAAAACATGTAATCTTGCGAACTATCTTAGTTTCTTATTACAATCAAAGACTTTTTTGCAGGTCAGTGCATTGATAAGTAAAAGGTAGGAAAACGTATTTTTTTCTCAATCAAATTCTGGAGCAAACGTGTTGATTTGTTTTAATGGTTATGATTTCTGTGAAACACTGAAAATCTGGAAATGTGCTTTTTTTTCATTATATAAGCATAGCTTTCACTTTTGTTTTAATCTACCTTTTTATGGAAATAATAAGTTTTGAGGGGATTACAGTTCAGATCAATATGAAGAGGAATGATGACAGGACACTTGAATTTGTTCTATTGTGAGTGTTCTCACTTGGCACACCAGCAAGATTAGTCTTCTGTAATTTCTTTTCTTTGTTTTCAAACCTGAGAAAGGTTTCCTTGTCCATGCTAACAAGGAAGAATTGTTAAAATGGCTGGATGCTAGGGAATAATAAAGTCAATTGGGTTCCAGATCTAAATACTTGTCTCAAGGCCTGTTAATTCCAATAGATTTGCATCACACCCAATTTATAACTGTACACGAAGGCAGACAAAGATCAACAGCAGCTGCATTACTGGCTTAAAACTCGACTCCTAATGTTACATTTAAATCTCAAGTTAGGACCTTTTCCACAAAAATACCTGATAGTGGAGTCAAAATCTGAATGGACCTGTGTGGATTTGGGTTGGGACTCTCCAGGTTGAGGTCTTCCATTCCAAAATTAACTTCTCTGTAAATCCTATCACTGCTCTGCAACACTGTCATACAATTTGCTTTGACACTTAAGTGTTTTAGTTAGCTCTGTCATTCAGGCTTTGAGTCACCCTAAATGAAAATGGCACTTTCAGAGCTGCCCTCTATAAAATACTGCTCAACAAGATTGTGTTAGACCATGGGGGAAATCTCAGCTCGTCTGTCAGATTTTCATCTTTTGAATATCCTGTGTGTTGTAATATCTCCCATCTCTTATGCTATGAATTGACTGTCATTTGGAACTAAAATCAAGTTGATATTTGTCTCTTGGAGTTTTTAAGCTTCAGTAATGTGTTCAATATGCTGTCCAAACTTCTTCAAATATAATGTACTGTACCTAGTAAGAGAATTAATCTTTTGAAAGAAGTATAATAATTCAACATGCTGTGCGTTTCAGTACTGACTGTGATTTTTCTCTGTGAAGCTTCAATATCCAGACTACTGAAAGCAATATCTAGATCTATGAAGAAATTAAATGGCAAATGAAGAAGTACAGTGCAATCTAAAAGACTCTGAACATAGCCTCCAGCAGGAAAACAGTAATTGCAGGAAGGCTGATGTTCCCGGGGCAGAGTGGAATTTGCTGATCATTAGCAATAAACTTGGCTTAATTTATTTTAGACCACTTAAATACCCTGAATAACTTTTTATTAAGGGTATCTTTTCCCAGTTCTTGACAGATAATTCTGAATTTGGAATACTTGAATTACTGTCTGTCCTCTTTCAGGTTCAAGCCTGCCTGTTGCTACTGGGAAATGCAGTGCTCTGTTTCCTAGAACTCCCTTCATGCCAAGGACAGGATTTGTTCTGTTAAACTAAAACATAAATCTGATGACGAGTGCTCTGAATTGAGCACACAGTGATGACAGATTTTGGCTTGATGTTTCCCAGTTGTGTGAGAACCTTTATAAAGAGCCCTCGTGGTTCAAATGAGGTAAAGAAAGGTCGGCACGTGTTCAGTGTGAATTGGGGCGAAGTCTTGCTGTTAAGTTTACAGCCTTGTACCTGAAAGCATACTTGTAACAGTATTTGGGAATGTTGATTTGTACTTTGAAAGAAAAATATTTGTAAGGAGAGGTAAAGCCTGCTTCTGTGAGAAGTCCTGTGGTGAAATAGTAAATACAGCAGGAGAGCAAGCCAGAATTTGAATCCCTGCTAAGAGATCGAGTGAAGCTTCCTGAGGACTTCTGTGAACTTGCACTACTTTTAAAGCTATCTTTCCATTCAAAGGTTTTGGTTAATATCAGAAACTTTTGTGAAATTATCAGGTTTGTGATCAGTTTAGGTTTTTGGTGTAAACCTAGCTTTCAATCTTGTAGCATGTGTTTTATTTCATTTTTTTTTTATCCCTATGACATGATTCTAGGAACTCTGAGTGGAATTCCTGACATTTCTCATGTATGACACTTTCATTGTGTAAGCAGTTGTGGAATCATTGTGTCTTTTAATTCTTCATAAATCAACTGAAGGTTTGAATGTTGAGATTTTCCTGAATATGTGCTGTCCACCTGAAATATTCTAAGCTCCATCTGAATTTCAATTCCAGAAATGTTTACTGGAATGCTCTATTTGCAGAAAGATTTTAATTTGGATTTATAACAAATTTAGCTTTGTCTTATTTATAAGGTCAGCATCTCAACAGGGTACTTTTGGAGGCCGTAGCACATAACAATGTGCACATTAAAAGTGTAGCTGAAATGGCATTGATAATGACTGTGTTGTCAAGAAAATCTGGTTTTGTTCCTTCTTCAGTTTCTTAGTACACTTCTATTTCTCCTTTATAGCTTTCCTTTCCCCAGTAAATAAAGATGGCTTTGTTTTTAATATGGAGTTCCTCACATTCCTTCTACATCCAGATATCCTTACACAGTGTTTACATGTGAATTGGATCTCTCTAACACACTCATGTGTAGCTTTGTGCAGTATTTCTAATTCTGTTTGAATTCTAGGAATAAAATCGGGGGCTGTTGCTGGAGGTCAGAGCTCTTTGGGAGTGGGGGAACCCAAAACCAACTAATCACCCTCCTCCTCCTTCCCCCTCCAAGCAAAAAAAAAGAAAATACTCCAACTCCTGTCTGTCCTTTTTGAGTCTCTTGTGCAGAAATTCAGCCAAACATTCCAAGAACAGCAGAAGAGTTATTTCCTTTCTGAACCGCAGATGGCTCTGGCATGCATTGATCATCTCAGCCTCATTCAGAAGGGCAGTCTTCTCAGGAAATCTGGCCGAGAGCCATCTAAGTGGTGAGTGTCTGTGGCTCCTTGAAAAATACTGTAACAAACTATAGCGTGCACTGCCTCATCTCTATTTTTGTTAATCTTTGTAGGAAGCTGAAAGCTAATTTTATGTCGTGTTTGCTGAAACCTGTCAGTCAACTCTTTTAACAACAATCCAGTTATCCCTGAAGTCTCCGTGTATCCTTCTATATTTTACACGAGTGCTGGTAGCTTTTCAGGATGGATGGCTCAAGGAGAATAACTTTAGCCTGTTTCCAAACTGCACATCTTTGATTCTGTTCATAATCTCCCCTCAAATCACTTATTTCATGTCTCAATTCTGTCCCAGCATACTTAAACTTTTACCTGTAGCATATATTGAATAGGGTGTATAAGCTCAGTCTATTATTCATAGACTGGCTCACTAGAACTGAAAAGGAACTAGCATTTTCCATATAACTCTTTTAGCCCATCCAGTGTATTAATCTTTCAGAAGAATTTCAAACAGTAGTGGAACTGTCAAGTGTTGCTCAATTTTTGAGATTCTTCATTCTTCAGCATTTATTTTTTCCAAATATTCTCTTATTTTCTTCCACTGCAGGCATTATTCATACTTGAAACAACACCCTTTATTTCAGAGATATTTATTTTCATCTTGCCTGTTTTTCTGTAGAGCTGAAATAATGACAAGGTAGGGATCAATGCTGCCTGCTGTTGAGCATTCTTGTCTTCCTTGATAACTTGTGGACTCTAAGTACTGAACTTTGGAACAGGTACTAGATAGAAACACTTATTTTTTCTTTCTTTTGCTGTTCTTCATCAGTCACTTTTGCATTAAGGAACTGCTCCTTTATGAACTCTCATACAGGAGGCTACACATGCAGATCAGGCTGTGGGATCACAGCAAGAAATGCTTTACTTGAGTAGTTCTTACTGTGAGATGAATAAAACAGCTTGGAAGTACCAGCTCCTTTATTTTTGTAACCTTTAGATGCATCCAAACAAAGCAAAACCCACAAAATATCTAGGTGTACTGCTGGATAATCTTGAGGCTGTGCAAGGAGACTGGACTGGTTGAATTCATAAGCTGCCAGCTCAGATGTATCATTAATAATGAACCTCACAGAGACCTTCAGCTGCTGCATCCATCTATTTAAAAAATAATGAATTAGGCTTTCTTCTGCATGTATCTTGTGTATCAACTGGGCAATTTTTAGGTAGTGGTGTCTTCCATTTATAGCATCTGTCTGTTGTACCTTTCCTGGCACTAGGTGGAATTTAGACCTGTAAATAAGAAACAATCCAAGAAGAAGTTAAGACCGAATTCATAACTATACAGAAATTTTCCCCTTGGAAAAAAAAAGGTTTGAAAACTTTGGGGTTTTAACTATAAGAAAGGACAAAGTTTTACTCATTTTGTAATCTGTCAGTTGAGGTGTAGGGGACATGCACCTGCTCCTTCTCAGTACTCTCCACTGAGGTTCTACACTGCTTTTTCATGCTTGCACAGTATCTGGAAATTGGTTTCTCTCCCTGCTCATTTTCTCTCTAGTTACACAGTTACACATGCCCTTTATTGGAGATCTTTGTTCATTCAGACCCCATGCAGGCAGGAAGAATCTCATTTCTCGGGACAGGCACAAAACAAATGCATGTGGATTTCTCAGGAAGGCTGATCTCCTCTCAGAGTGCCCAGCTGAAAGCACAGGCTTGGGAGGTGATGAAGGCGATTGCTTGTGTCACACTTGAAGTTTTTCATCTTCACAGCTGACTGCCTGCTGCCTTTGACCTTTGGTATTTTCATTTCAACAACTGGAACTAGAGACCTCTTGACTTTGTTTTTGAAATGCTTTTAGCACCTCCAGATGGCTTGTGAGGCAGTGAATTCCAGCGTGCTGCAAGCATTATCACTTTCAATGCAAGTTAAGCACGTTTTGACTCTGTAGGCTGGGCTCTGGAGCAGGCCACTAAAACTTGTCCTCTTCCTAATCATTCTCCTTAAATTAAATACCGCAGCCATAAAGCCTGAACAGATGGGCAATAATCAAAAGCCTTTCTGTAGCTGAATTGTACAGGGAGATACTTTTGAGATGTTCAGGTCTAAATTAATTGTTCTGTCCCCTGATCAGGCCAGCTCTGTGACTTCCAGGATCCTGAGCAAGGCAAAAGTGAAGGTGTTTGACAGCAGCTGTGCTTTCATCTGATTCCCCTGGAGTGGGAGCTGTAATAGTACTGTAATTGTGTGCATGCTTATAAGGACTTGGATATTAAATTTACAAGCATGGCAAGGGTCATAAGGAACAGTAATATCCTCTTATTAGATCTTTTGACAATTGAAAAAACCTGAAAGCTTTGAGCCTTAATGCCTTGTTTTTAATGAATGAAATGGTGTGAATGAGTAAGTGGATCAATTAACTTAAAAGAAAATGTCATTGTCTGCCTCTCCCCTGCCCATCAGCCGAGCAGGGTTATTGAACCTTAGTTTTCTTTTCTTCTAGCTGTGGACAGACATGCGGGGGATGGAAGCAGGGGCAAAGACTCAGCTTGGTTATTAGCCTGCCTCCTTAAGGCTGCAGTCACTCCTTGCTCTAGACAGCCATAGCTACTTCCTAAGTGTTGGTGAGGGCTTGTCTGTGATATGGAGAACACAAAGGAGGGAACAGGACTGGGGTATTGCAAAACCTTTTTAAATAAATAAGGTATTAGCTCTCTAGCAGTGATGGCATGCTTGCTGGATGCACTCTGAGTAGTACAGCTGCACCAGACTGTATCACTTGGGAGACAAGTGTTTTCCAGTTGTGTTCAAGGCCCTGAAAGGTGAAGACAGCGTGGGTACATCTGAGCCAGCTTTATTCATGGAGTGTGCCAGTGGTTCAGGTTTGTATCAGTGCAACAAGTAAAATCTGTCTCTAAATCAGCTGCCTTGAAATGGGGAATTACTGTTTTGTTGGGAAGAACACAGGTGTGGAAAGAATGCTTGACTTAATGAGCTTATCTAATCTCAGTCTCCTTCAAAAGTACTAGGCTGACCATAAATATCAAAGTAAGTTCTTTATAGAGATATTAGCCAAGAATGCTTCCTAACCATATGAGGATTTACTGTTCCCAAACAGCTAAAAGGCTGAAACTAATCTGAAATACAAAAACTCCATAAAACTGAGCATTTTGCAGCATTGGTGTATTGCAACTAAAAGCCAGCTTCTGTATTTGGGCAGAGGCTTAAACCAGCCCTAGGCAGGAATTTTTACGAGTGATTCAGATGAAGCTAGCCCTCTGTATTTCTGCAAAATAAGTTTAAGGCTGTTATTATGGTACCTGAGTTAACTGCACAGGCTTTTCCTCGTCTTAATCCTCCTTGCAGACTGCTCCTGTTCATGTGTGATAGCAGGGGAAGGTTTCTGCTGGGGTAGTGCCACCAGCCTGCAGGCACCTTCTGTACCTCGCTGTAGCTCCCAGCAGCAAGGGTGTCAGCTCAGCTGCACGTTTCTCCTGAAAGGAGACAGTTACTCTAAACAGCAGAGATGGTGTTTATCCCTGGAGCCAGGATTCCATCAATTTGTCCAGTTTATGTTGGGAAGAGGCAGTAAAGCTGATGCTTACAAGAATTCTGACTGCACACACTATTGAGTAGGAAGCCAAGAAAACCCTCGTGTCCCTTGGCTCTTCACAAAGTGGGTGGTAGAGACCTCCCCAGGAGGAGCTTCAGGGTATGACAGGGGCTGGACAGAGTGCTCTGGCTGTCAAGTCCAAAATGCAGTCAGCAGGTGGGATGGGGAGGACACATCTGCCAGATCTGGAGACTCTAAGGAGGTGGTGGCAGCAGAAAACTCTGTGGGAGAATGAGAGAGAAAACTTGGGCTCTTTATGGCTCAGCAGGTGATGGGAAGGGTGAGAGCTCCTGCTCCCAGGGCAGTGATTTTTAGGAAGACCACAGCAGGGCTGAGCTCCAGGCTGCCTGAGCACACTGTGCCAGCCCTGGCTCCTGCTGGATCTCTTGAAGAGCTGCCTTGTGCCTTGCCCTCTTGTAAAAAAAAAATAAAATAAAAAAATAATAAGTTAAAACTAACTAGGTGCTACCAAGAGCTTACTCATCTCCTCAGCAGCCCAGACCCAGAGTGGGGCAGTTTGGCAAAATATTCGATTATGGACCTAGTGGAGTGCTTGACTGATTATCACTCCAGATCGTTTGTTCTGCCTGTTTGAGAGTTACAACAGGTTTGGATTCAGTTTCATTCAACAATATTGTAACCATGGGTAACTGCCAAAACAACATGGCTCTGTGCTGCTGCGAGGAGGCTGTCAAGGGTGTCAGCTTTTAAATCAACCTGCTTTGGCAGCTTTTCTGTTTTACAGAATTTACCCTGCAGAGTTTGCTCTGAAAAACCTGTTTAAAAATTATTTCCCTTTTTTTGCAGCAGAAGTTCATGGATGCCTTTGTGTAAGACTACTATGTCTCCAGACATACAAGACCTGGCTTATTCTAATGTCTTTTCCCTAACAGAAAAAATAAGTTTACTTTGTTCTGAAATGTACTGTGAAGGATGAGGTTTAGTACAGAGTCTTCCTCCTCTATTTTGTGTGCACTACAGACAGCTCGAAGGCTGTTCTCCTGCTCACACTTGCTGGGCTTTATTAAATGCTCATACTTTGCTGTTCTGTCTGTAATGTCATTTTTTTTTATCAGATGAGAATTTGGTCCCAAAAGTGCTTGTGTGCTTAATGGGTGAGTGGTTTCTAACTAAACATCTCACTGGAGACTGAGAGCAGCTTCACAGAGGTCTGAACACCCATGGAGCCAGATGTGGGAGGGTCAGAGCTAGTAGGGAATAAAGACCAAAGCCAGGACACCACAAGGTGAGGAGCAAGTGCCATCTTGATGACTGAAGTCAAAGATGAGAGAGAAAGCTTCCCCACTTCCCCCAGCAGTGAGGAGATGCAAAGGTTTTCAAGTCTGGGGAAGGTGAGCAATGTTTTGGAAGGCTAAATTTAACAGTGATTAAATGAAATCTTAATTAACCAAATATTCCCCCTGCTTGCCTTTCCAAATTATTCAATAACTGAACAATTATAATGAGCTCAGCAAGTAATTACAATCCATTCCAGGCACTGCCCTTGCCAACTGCAGCCTTCGAAACCACCAGCTGTTCATGTGCTGGGGAAGGAAGTCCATGAAGTGTGAGTCAAATAATTGAAAACTGAAGAGGAAAAAAACCCCACAGGTTCAGAGGCAATGTAAGTAAAACTGCTTCCTCACGCTGAGTCCTTAGGTGTGTAGTCCCTTCCAGAGTGAAGAAAATTATTTTATAATTATAAAGATATTAAAAATTATTAGTAGGGATTGAAATGATAAAAATTATTAGTAGGGATTGAAGCTGCAGTAGTTTTCATGACTGCTCTGGTAAAGCCAGAAAGGTTCCTGATGATTATTTTGCCTTACAAGGCTTTACAAAGCCACCCTGGGGGAGCTAATGTGCATCTCTAGAGAGGGAAGCCACTGCCTTACTCACTGATCAGAAAGCAGAAAATAAGCTAAAGCCCAAATCCTCTGAGAACACAAGTCCTAAAGAGATTTCTAGTTGCAGTGGGGTTGTGAATTCAGCCATTTACTGTTCTGAGTGATATTTTAAATGACAACGGGCTCAAGTGCATTGAAGCTTTTCACCTGATATTTTAAAAGCAGTTTTGAAGCTGTCGTTTCACAGGCATTTCTCATGGCCCATCAGTTATATTGGTTCAGCTGCCTGGGAGTGGACAGTGAATCTGACCAGGACAAGAAATAATTATTATCTGCTCGATTGGAAAAAAAACCTCCACCCAATGCTAGAAAGTAAAATGGTTTAATCCTTTAAAATCACAAGGCTGCAAAACCAGATGTACCAGTCTAATTGAGGGGATGGAGGAGGCTGAAGCTGGAGCAACAGGAAAGGGAAAGCTTGTCAAATTATACTCCTGGCTACACAGACATAACTCCTCTAATGTAGCTGAAGGATTTGCTTATAGCAATGGCACTTGCAGAAACATGTCTGCTTTCTGCTGAGGTTGTGGGAATCAGGAGAGGCTTTGCCTTCTCTGCAGGCAACCTGAAACAACCAATTTGAAATTCAGGAGGTCAAACTTCCTCAAAGCCTTGCAACTCACTGGGGTATTGGAGTCTGGCAGTAGTGTTTTTAGCTGTGGAGCAAAGTGAGGGTGGGAGCAGAGGCCCTGGGAGAGGCTGCAACGTGTTGCTGAGAAGGAAACTTAACACAAAGAAAGGACAAATAAAAAATTATATGATTAAAGTAAGAAAGCCAAAGCCAGTAACGTGCTAAAAACAAGCTCATATTTCTGCTGAATAACCTAAACAGTCATGTTTGATCCATGATCTTTCTGTTAAAGCTTTCTTCAATATGGGCAGGAGATTCCTTCTGTCTATGGGGAGCGATGGGAGCGCACATCATTGAGGCAGGTCCTGGGATGAAGTCTGTAGTTCTGCTCAGACCCTCCACAGACTGAGGCTGAAACATCCCTCAGAGCTCTCCAGGATGATAAACATTTACTGAAGGATGTGACAGAAGACAAAAATGCCTACTAAGATGCTGTTTTGATGCTTTTTTGGAGATCTAAGCTAACATGCTCGTGCCAGCGAGCTTCTCTATTTCTTTCTATGCCCTGACACCCTCAGAGGGGTGGAGAGGTCCAGCTCCTGCTGCCTCTGCAACTCCTCACCCTGGGCCATCAGGGCTTGGAGCGGAGGTCGGGGGCTCCTGTACTGGGTTTGTCTGTAAGGACAGTAAATGGGGCAAGAAGAGAGGAGGACTTGTAAGGAAGTCAAGCTGGGACTTGGCTGCGTCTTGAATGGGGCACGTGGCTGTCAGATGGGATGCTGGTTCTGCACAGAGCTCCTGACAGGAGCTGAGCTTTCGGGAAGCCGTGGGTCTCCGGCAGCTGCCTGGGCACGCGCTTTCCTCTGGAGAACCCACGGGGGTCCAGCTCTTCCCTGTCCTGTTTCAATGCCAGGTGTAAAGGCTTATTACTGGAGGCAGCATGAAGCTGATGAAGTATTGCCTTCCTGAGCCTTCTCTCAGCCTAAAACAATTTCTCTGTGCTCTCACTGAGACGCATGAGTAATTCAATGTGACGCATTGAGTTTTTCACTCTTGCACTTTGCTGGTGGTGTCATTGAAGCCCTTCTCCCTGCACCCGAGGCCCCCCTGGTCCTGCTTCCCCAGGGCCCCTCTGAGGCTGTGAACGTGAGGACTCGAGTTAGGGGGGACACAAACTCCCAAGGCTGCAAAGTTAGAGGTTTAAAGTTTTTTCTTGTCTTTTGTTGGACTAAACCCAAGGCTTCTTACAGTTGTTTTTTTTTTCTGTATATAACAGAGAGATACTGAATACCCAGGGCACACAAGGCCTGGTAGAGAAAATATTGATTTGTATGGATGGAGATAAAAGACCAAGTGATGCTCTAACTCTGTCCACATCTCTCCACTGTGGTCCCCACCATTAAAACCAGATCTGCTGGGAGCTCTTTTCCCAGCTCTGGGCACTGTCTCATCCTGCCTAAGAGAAGCCACTGCAAAGATAGAGGTGGCACTTGGAAATTTGGGAGAATTTTCCCATAATAAACTTGCCTTTGCATTCAAACAAATAAAAACAGTTGCTCGGTTGCTATTTCCTCTGCTTCTGTTGTTGGGAATTAACTTGTGCTTTGCCTAAGGCAGGCGGAGGTTCCTCGACAGATTTAATCATTCGAAAAAGATGCCAACAACAAAATGACAGGGAAGCTCTGCTATGTTTAGCAATCAGTGATGAGCATTGGGATGTTTCTTTCTAATCAGCCTCCTCTGCAGCAAGATCCTGCCATCAGAGTGGGCTGCAGCACAGGCTGTGCCTGGGAGGGATGCCCTGCCTTTACCTCCACTGACCCCAGTGCTCCCAACCTATAACGTGGGGAAGAAGAGGCTGCCAGGAGGTAAAGGAGAAAGATTTTGCTTTGCTACCGTATCTCCTGCTATTGTTTCTCACCTAAGGAGGATTAGAGGTTATTTGGAGGGGGTATTGATGCACTTAAATGATGCTTTTATCAAGAAGCTAATTTCCACCGTGTTCCCAGCAAAGCCAGCCAAGCAGAGCTGCCATTGCTGTGGGCTACACGATCATCTTCACCAGCTGGCTGCTGCTAACCAGAGATGGAGAAGTTCTTCTGGTACACAAACATTTCCTCTGGTCGATCAGCAGCAGCTAACCTAACCACCAAGTTATCCCTGCAAGGAGCACTTCTCCCTTCTGTAGGCAGTACTTCTCATCCAAGGATCTCAAAACATTTCATGCACATCAGTGATATCTTAAAACACTTGTGTAGTCGATGGAAATAGCATTGCTGTTTTCTAGGCTGCTGACGGCCAGTGGCACAAGAATAAATGACTTCCCTGAGATCCCAGTGCAAGTAGTGGGGATTTTGTACAAGAAGCAAGGACTTTTGACCTCCCCCCATTTCAGATAATCTCTATTTTTTATCCCTAATGCTAAGTGCTGCCTCGATAGATGTTTCTGACATCAAAACCCTTGTAAATCTTTTCTGTAAATCTCTTACCAGCTATCTTTAAGTCTGCCTGGGTTACTTATCAGCAGCGTTAGTGCTTTTGGGATGAATGGTCTTCAAGTCCCCACCAGCAGATGATGTGAAGGAAGATAAATATACACACTTGAGTGGGATCAGGTAAGTGCTGCTGGCACGAGGCACGAGGCAGGCGGGTGCTGCAGGCTTCCCATGTCATCCTGCTCCTTCATCTGAATGCTGCCCAGGGGCAGAAAACTGCTTGGAAAATGTGGTGGCTAGGGGTAACTAGGGCTCCAGCTGATTTTATAATGATGCCATTCCTGTAAGATATTCCCTTCTACGGTGTTAAAGAAAAATCTGTTACAAGGAAAAAGCAGAAGCTCAATTTAAACCAGTGGGGTTACTGGGATTTTGGGTAGGGTAATCCTGGGAGCTGGCTGTCAGCTCGTGCTCCCCAAAGGGAGGATGCTGCAGGAGCTCAGCATGGGAGCTGGCACTGCTGGCCTGGTGGGACCTGGATGCCCCTGAAGTTTTAGGTGTCCTCTCTGTGTGTTTTCAAGAGTGCAGCTCTCTCTCCCCTTTAACATCACTACATTACAGTTAATTTACCTTCTCTGTCCTTCCAGATTTTTGAGAGGTAGGTTCAAGGTAGCCTGAGAAGTAATTGCTATGTAGTGCCTTTTCCTGGGAGGCTTCTTGCAAGAGCCAGCCTTGTGGTTCTCAAATGTCAAGCTGATATTTTAAAAAAATAAAAGACTTCGAAGTGCTGTGAATTTGATGGATGCCCCTGATGAGGTTTGCAGGAGTGCATATATGAAGCAGTAACTGTCTCCAAAATGCTGCTTATGGACACACCACATTTAGCACCAGGAATCTCCCTTGCTTTGTTTGGATGAAATCATATTTGGTTTTAGTTAAGAATTCAGGAGCTGAATTTCAGATCCTAACAGGAGCACACAAGGAAAATGATACTGTATAATGATAATAACAATAACTTTAAAGGGTACTTATATCCTGTGAAGCTGCTGCTACAATTTTGAAGACAAAGCAATCTATTTCTTTTAAGCCACAGAAATTAACTCCACGTCTCTCCAATTCCCCAGAAAAACATGAAATTTACAGTAACAATCAATATTTTTAAGGCAAAAAAAAATCCCCAGCTGGGCTAAACTGTAGTTAGTCACCAGCTCTGGGTGTTTCTTTGGGTGCTGGCAGTGAGGATGCTGTGCAAAATGACAGGAATAAAGTTACTCTGGGCTTGGCATAGACAGAAATATGGGAAAGTCAGCACTTGGAAGTAGGATTTCTCTTCACGGCAGACTTTTCCCCTTCAGGTGCTGTAGTGACATTATACTTTAAAGGTATTAAATGCTATTATATAGGTGGGTTGTGCCCTGATTGTGTGCAACCACTATGGTTTAAAGCCTCAGATAAAAAGCAGATGGACAATTGCTGCTGCCACCAGAGGGACTCAGGAATATGATGGTAGGAGCCGAGCGTTCCCGAACCGGCCAAACTTCCCAGCAAAGACATCGGATTTTCTGGGGCTGCCTTGAGGTTTTCCTCAGGTGCTGTGTTATCTGCTCCCATGGCTTGAGGACTGGGCTGGGATATGGGGTTTATGCACTTTCTCCTCTTATCGTGGTGATGGGGGAGCAGATCATGACCTTGGTCATCCCGCTGGTTCTCCTCAGTTAACGCAACCGGGCACCAAGCCATGTGTTTGTACCCTGCATCGTACAAAGTGCTCATAAAATCACCTCTCTCACTGGCTTCCCTGGTATTTAATCACACACTAAGCACCAAAAATGACTGCTACAACAGGAATTAAAACGTTAATGATTTGCTCGCATTCATGATTAAATGGTAACGTGTGGCTTTTGAACATTTATTGCAAATTTGCCTCAGAAAAGTGGGGAGAAAGCGGATTAAAAAAATGTGTGATTGAAGGTAAAGTCTGAAAAAATTCAGTGAGGTTCAAATCGATTCTCCTGTGTCTGGGGATAACAACCATTCTCACTTGTCCCACAAAGGACTGGCGTGTTGTCTCTTCAAGTGAAAGCAGAAAATTTGCCGTTGCTGCAGTAGCTGCTACCTTGGATTAACGGCAGGAAAGAGCACTCAGGATGCAACTGCATTTCTTTCACAGTCTGGGTTGGGTTTTTGTCATAAATACCTAAACCCTAAGGGGCATTGGAAAAGATTTTTCTAGTGATTAAACTATTTTTTTCTTGTAGAGCATGTGTGGGGTTTTGCAACGACAGCCTCTGACACGACAACGAAAATGCTGTTGCCTTTCCTAAAATTTCCATTTCCCATGTTGCTGCAGAGCTTGCTGTGTTATTAAACGTGCTGCAAAATTTCATTTATAAAAAAAAACCCCTCACATTAAAACCCACAGGTTTTATAATGACTTGGGTATGATAAATGATCCCAGGGTACATGTTGCTTGCCTTCTTGGAATGTGGGAGAATAGCCAGAGTAAAATTGTTTTCAAGGAAATCCCCACGTTTTGCTCAGTTCTGCCCAACTGACTTTCCTGTTGTTACTTCAGTCCTGGCCTGAGATGCTTCAGATTTACCATTGGTGATGAGATACGCAGAGTTTGCAAAGTCCCCTCATCTGCATTCTGGTTATGGGTCTAACTCCACTTTCATATACTTTTGCAGCCTCTGTGGTTGGGGAGAAAAGGTTTAATCTCTTGATTAAAAGGGTTTGATCTCATGATTTGGGGAGTCCTGACTCATCCCTTTTAGCATCGAGGACAGGTAATGCCTCTCCCTCATGTAGAAAACAGCCCAAGCTGCTTCACAGCAGTTTTGTGTGGCCTGCACAAAGGGAGATGTCCTTATCAATACTGAGATCCTACCAGACCCAAACCAACACCCTCCCCAAAATACTCTGGATCAGCTGCAGGCAAAACTGCCCATTAAGGGTAACGTAAAGGTTGGGTCAGTCCCAGGCAGGACTCTGTGCTATAGAGAGGCAGCAGCAATCCCCTTTCAAAGCTAACTACCAGATTAATTTGGTTTTATTGCCCAAGGAAGATACATGAAGATTGTCTCCTCATCTCTAAAACATGAGTGCACTGAGAAGAGTCAAGACTTGCCCAATTACAGACACAAGGAGCTCAGTTAAAACATCTGCTCTTGCGGGATATTTATAAAGTGAGTCAAACCTACTGACTTTTGGCAGTTAAACCGGTCCAATGGGGACCATAAGAGGGATGTTGTTTATGTAATTCATCTTTTAAATGGAGCTCTGATCCCGGGGAGCACGAGAGGCTCCTGAAGAGCTGTGTTTGTGAAGGTCTGCGCCGTGCCGTGCTGCTGAAGAGCCGTCATTCATCATGCACAGCAGCATCTTCTGACTGCTGGCCAGTTTCACGTGTTAAACAGGCTCTGCTCTGCCCCAGGGACATGCTTTGTTGGCATCATTGCATCTGCTGGTTGTCTCCTGGGTTTATCAGAGCCTGATGGGAGAGAGGAGCAGCGCTGGGATGGGACTGGGCTGAAGCACATCCTGGTTGAAAAACCCGACGAGTGACCAATATCCAATATTTTGCCTTTCCTCCAGTGCTCCTTCATCGACCCTTTGATGTCTGATCCCCTGACGATGTGGCACAGAAAGCCCATCCCCTAAGCACTGTTCATGATGCTGTGCAGAGAAGCAGAATCCCTTCTGGGACTTGATGGGACATCTTGGGAAGTGTACCCCAAATCAAACCCTTCTGTTTGCTTATCCTCATGTTAGCTTATGAGTGCAGATCTCCTTGCTCTGCATTTTCAATCCTTTTTTCTAGACATGATTCCTTTCCAGCTTCCCCTTCTTATTAATATCTATATTCTTAGACTGTTTGGCTTTAAATGTTTTAATGTGGTTTGTGTTAAAGCAGAAAGTTATTCCCTAATACTCTTTTTCAGTATCTATAGAACTCTTATCTCCTGCTTCCTCTTACATACCCATTCACAGAGACACACTACACCTTGCAACTATTTCATACATGGTAGCCACCCATCCCATAGCAGCCTTGTAATGCCGTGATGGGTAAGTGGCCTTCCAAGGACCTTCTCAGACCAAGCAATGGAAATCAAGACACGTAGCTATGGTGTTGGGTCAGGATCCAAATCAGGGTGGGTTTTTCTTTCCATAGCCATAAGGAAATTAATTTCTTTCTTTTTTTTTTTTGCTCAGAGGTGGGCAAATGGCATGTGCAACCCCTGGGAGGGATGTAGCCATGCTGGGCTCTGCCAGGATATCTGTCTGGCCACACCATTACACTCCCTGCTCACAGGATGGCACAGCACACCTCGCAGATGACGCACGTACCCCAGCCTTCCCACACTGCCCTTTGAGTTCAGCCTTATCTTTGTTATTTTTGTATGGGAGTGATTTCCAGCCTCGGAAGTGGAAAGCAAAGGAAAAGTAACAATGATGTCAGAATAAATAATTAAAAAATGAATTTGTTCCTGAAAAGTTGTTCCTAAAAACTGTCACAGCCTGCTCTCCCTGCCAGTTCCCAACATGAACCGTGAGTGAGTCCCCCTGTTTCATAAGGAAATGGGCACCATTAGGTCTATTTATACCCACCCACCACACCTACACGATACCAGAATACAAGTGGTCACCAGTGTCTCGAGGACAGTCTCATGGTTAAAAGCAGTACAAGCAATTTGAAGGTGAATTGCTTATTTCCCCTTCCTTGCAAAACACCCCAACAACTGCATCTACAAGAAGAGTGCCTGACTCTCGGCACAGGAACGTCCTTCCCTGGTCTCCATCCAACACGTGCCCCCAAGGGGTTGTTTTTCTGCTGTTGAGTGCATAAAACCCAGCGTGTTGCTGTGCTGTGTCCTCTGCTCCCAGCCCTTGGCTGCGGTGTCAGCACTTCGTGTCTGCTTTAGCCCAGACATATCCTCAAGTTTGGAGTGTGACAAGAGAAGATCAGCCAAGACACAGGAACCCAGTACCACCACAGGGCTCCTCTCCAGCAGACGGGGTCGGATTATGCCATGAGAAAGTGGAAGTGACTGTTCTTTAAGCAACTGTTCCCGAAGTCCCTGGGCATCACCAGCTGCTGGCAATAGTTTATGCAACTCGTACCATGCTTTACTTATCCCTGGAGTCTGTCCCGGAGCAGGAAATGGGAATATTGAACCCAACTTCATCCCCAGGCTCATGAGCTCTTCAGAGAACAGCTGGGAACGGCAGCCTCTCCCCTGGGCACCTCCTGAGCTGGGTGAAGAGACCATGCAAGGGAAAACCTGAGGATGGCCCACTTTTTAATCAACATTTATTTTATAAACTGAGGTTTTACAATTCTTTAGATGCTTACAGGCATCTCTAGTGTCTGTGGTGAAGGTTTCTATGAGACACTAGGTGGGGAGAAAATGAGCAGAATACATTGAGGCAAAATGCTTTTGATGAAATGTCATGAATAAATTTGTCCCTTTTATGATGAGTCTCATGATATAGGATTTAGTCACTTTTGTTAGAGCCTCAGGTCTTTGAGTGACAGGATTATAAGACATTTTTCTTTCTTTCCAAAGTAACAGCCCTGTTGGTTGTTGAGAAAGGGACCCACTTATTTAAAAAGAAAAATCAGTGGCAAGTACAAGTCACCTTAGGTAGAAACCTTGAAAAATTACAAGCTTTTTTTGTATAACCCTGTGGTTTCTGACAGCTTACCTTGTGGTTTTTGAATGCTTGGAGTTTGAAGTGCTGCTGCAATGAATTTTAAAATAGAGACTTTTAAGCTCGATGAAACCGTGGTGCACTATAATGTAACAGGAAATAAGAAAAGGGGCTTAAAGGGCTCTTCGTGCACACTAGGAACAGACAGCAGTAATATATAGGGCAGAACTGAGGTCTGCAGCTAAATTAAGCAATAATACCAGGGCAATTTCAGACTCCTGCAGATCTGACCCAGCTGTAGCCTGAGGGTAGGACTGAGAAACCACATGGGAGAAATGGTGCAGAGCTGGAGCTGGGCAAAACTCAGCGAAGGGTGAAAGGAGTTTGTGGCAGAACTGAACAAAGTATCAGCCTCATCTTCTGCACCCAAAAGCCAGATGGACTTGTCCTGGCTGGCTGCTGGCTCCCGGCAGGACCCCCCTGAGAGCTCTAAGCCAGACAGAATTTCAAACGCATCTCACAGTACTTGGGTTCACACAACTTCTTGCCCTAACCAGAGTGACCACCAGAGAAGAGTTTTTAGGACCTTGCAGGGCTAAGGGGTCCCAAAGCCCTACCTTGGCCAGACGCTCTGCTGGTCCCGGTGTCTCCGGAGCGCCTCCTCTTCCTCACTTGTCCTTCAGCGTGGCCATGCCTAGGGCCTCTGAGCTGTAGTCAAACTGGTTGCTGGAGGACATGGACCGTCCCCAGGAGCACTGCAGGTTGGAGCCCCTCTTGCGGAAGGAGGAGGTGAACCTGTAGAAGTTGCGGTGCCTGTTGCGCAGGTACTCCCGGTAGTTTTTGGTGAGCAGGGTGTAGAGGAAGGGGTTGATGCAGCTGTTGCTGTAGGTCAGGCAGGTCACCAGGTAGTTAATGCACTTTTGGGTTTGGGTGGTGAGCTGCAGGGAGCTGCTGTAGAGTCGCACCAGCTGCCAGATCCAAAAGGGCAGGAAGCAGGCCCAGAACACCAGCACGATGCTGAAAATCATGATGAGGACCTTCTGCCGGGGGGATCTCTTGCTCTTCTCCTTGTGGGGGGGGTTCCTCTGAGACTCCAGGTAGGTCCTGGCCAGGCGTGTGTAGAGGAAGCCAATGATGATCCCCGGGGCCATGATGCTGGTGCTGAAGAGCACTGTCAGGTAGGTCCGGTAGGCGTCCACGCTCCAGGTGGGCGCACACATCCTCTTCACCTTGCCCTCTGCCTTGCCCCCCTCGGTCAGGGTGACCATCAGCATCATGGGCAGAGTGAGGAGCAGCGAGACCGACCAGACGGCCCCCGCCGTGACCTTCCGGTAGCCACGCGACCGCTTCAGGGTGTCCAGGGGCCGGGTGACGGCCAGGTAGCGCTCGGTGCACATGAGGGTGAGGGTGAAGATGCTGGCGTGCATGGTGAGCAGGTCCAGGCTGAGCAGGATGCGGCACCCCAGGTCCCCGAAGTACCAGTCCTGGGCCAGGTAGGTGCAGACGATGAAGGGGATGGTGGAGAGGTAGAGCAGATCGGCCAGGGCCAGGCTGACGATGGAGCTGTACATGGGGGCTGCGCAGCGCGCCGAGTGGCACATCACCACCAGCGTGTAGACATTGCCCGCCACCCCGGCCACGTACATCACCGACAGCACCGTCCCGAAGGCCGAGGGGATGAGCAAGGGGCCGCCCCCGGGGGCTCCGCCGCCCGCCGCCGCCGAGCCGT
>VZRW01013966.1:973574-1155568 GCA_013398125.1 Aegotheles bennettii
TTGGGGGGGGGCAGCGGGAGCGAGCGGGGGGAGCGCTGCGGGTCCCCCAGCCCTCAGCCCGACCCCGCCGCGCTGCGCGGCCGGGGCAGCCCCCGAAGTTCCCCGCTCCCGGGTGCGGGGGACGCGGGGGACGCGGGGCTGTGCCTCGAGTCGCCGGGCAGAGAAGTGGCTGCGGGAGAGCCGGGCACGGCCCGTGCGTTCCTCAGGTGGCAGCACGCAGTGCTCCGGGCGTATTCGGAGCTGGACTGAGATGGGGGGAGGGAAATTTCACCCGGGGCTGAAATATCCTCTTTTTGATTTGGTGGAAATCGGCGGTGTTTCCCTGGATGGCAGAGCGGTGTCATTGTAGGGTTTAAATCTGAGCTTTAGGGACAGCCGATTCACCTGAAGAGGGTGAAGTACAGGGAGGTGTGATGGGTGAGATACACAGAGACAACTTCTCCAAACCTAGGAAATCTGGGGACAGGGGCAAAATCAATGCGAGTCTAACATTTTGATCTTGTTTTAGTGAAAGCAGAGATTAGGGCAATCCACAGCCAAAGGACAGCTTTGCAGGGGCACAAGAGTGCTGATTCTTCAGCTCCCATTGATTTCCAATAGGAACTAACTGGCTTTTATGCCTCCGAACACTTCTGCTTGCACCCGGAGTGCTAAAATGACTGCTGTGTGTTTGTTTGCTTGTTTTAATCTCTCCTCAAAGTGCTTTTGTGCAAACTGTCATCTAATTCTCTCTGGCATGCTACAAATTGGTGAGGCTCTTGTTGGCTTGTAGGAGTGGGATTCAGCCCTATAAAATTATCATGTTGAATACTCAGTTGTAATTTTCTGTAAAGTTAATCACACACATGTAACTCTGCTCTCCTACCCCGTACTGCTCATGCATGTACGTGTCTCCTTCCAGAGCTACCCAAATACTTAAAGCTATATTCAATAAAGTAGCTGGCTCGAACACGATTTGAATGCTGGCGAGGGAGAAGAAGCTAAACTGAATTATTGTCAGGCAGGGATTTGCTTTATCAGATTCACTGCGAAGTTCAGATCCAGGCACTGAGACTGAGATTTTTGTTTCACTGGAAGTTCGGACTCTGTCCAATGCCAGGGCCCTCGGCAGCCCTGCATTCCTCCACGGCAGCTGGACCCAGCAGCTGGGAATGCAGGCGGATACTTTACTGGGGCCAAATCCTGCCTGCATGGCACTCAAGGGCATTGACTGCCACAGACTCCAAGTAAGATCCGGGTTTGGCATAAATAGATCATCTCTGAGAATTAGGTTGCACACAACTTTTGCAGTCCCATCTCCCTTTTGTTTTGAAGCTGTTCTCTGCACTGGTTTGATTTTTGGCCAGGACAAAAGAGAATAGAACAGATACTTTGTTGTCTGCCATGCTACTTGATTTGCTTTGGGTGATCACATGAGATGATAGAGATAAGCAGAGTGATACACTCTTCTAAACAGATAAATATTTAATCTCTTTAGTAAATAGCTGATTTCAATTTCCCTTTTTTCCTTCCAGTAGAAGAATATTTAATCGATCAACACTAAGCATTAGTGAGTCTGTGAGACACTTGTTTCCTTAAACTTAGAGGATACTCACATGTATCCATGGGAACTTACTCCTATTAAACTCTCAAAAAACAGTTTGCTGCCTGAAGTCACTGGGCAGCAGAGCGAAGCCTGGTCTCTTCTCCGATGCTCCATTCTTGCTATGCACTGAGTCTCTTCTGCACACCCACAAGAACTGGCATAGCCCTTGATGCCTGGTGGAATTGGGTCTGGAGCATATGACAACCATGATCAATCAGAATTAGAAAGGGACGATGCAGGAGTCTGGAATGCTGATGTTCCCCATTTGTCTGTGTATACAAATTTTTCAGCAGTGTGGGTGACAAGCTACCTGAAGGAGTGGTGAATTTTCCATTTCTCCAGATGTCTAAGGACAGACTTCAAGTGCCTTTCTGGAAGACGTATTTTAATCAAATAGAAATATGGAGCTCAGTGCAGAATTACTGTCAGAATAAGTCCTCAGGGACATATTGCACACAAAGCCAAGTCGTCAAGGATCAAATTGTCTTTTATGAACCTCCAAACCTGTTAATCCCCACGTGTTTTTTCATGTAATAGCCTAAAAAGTACTGATATGAAAATGATTAATAATATAATTCACATGCAAAATTTCCCCTCTGGAGGCATTTGTGCTAGTGCACAAAACCTCACCCAGCCATCTTAAAATACAGCTCCATTTGGTGTTTTATTGTCTGTTTTGAATAGAATTATTTTTCCAGGTGCTCAATGCTTAATTTTAGCATTTCCTAACAAAATTGTCTGCTTATTAGGAAGTAGATAATAAAAGTCTACATGATGAGGGCTCTTTGAGTAGCCATGTCCAGTGGCTTTTTTATAAACCCTTTGGTCTGCTCAGTGAATAGCCAGTACTTCTTTGGTTATGAAGGTCAGAGGATATATGGTAGGCAGCTGAAAGCTGTAGCCTTGGCAGATTGAGAGGCAGCTCTTATTGCTCCATTCAGCTGTGACAGGCTTCAAAACTCAGTGCTGTCTGGGCTAAGGGGAGGTAGGAGTGTTTGGAAGCAGAGGCTCCCCGTTCGGGACTGTCACTGTAAGCTGTTGTCCTCCTGAAGCGCTGACCTGGTGGAATTTTATTGTTGAGAGTGAATTTTAGGGAACACAAGAAATGTCACCTTTGCCTCCTCCGCAGCATCCATCAGCTCTGAGTGTACCAATACTGTGGTGCACAGATCCAGCCTTTGGATGGAATTGGTTTTAGTTGTACTAATTCTGCCTGGCCAGGCAGAGTCGCTGCATCGATGCAAGCATTGCTGTTTCTTTCAATGTTCTTGTGCTCTGTCAACACATGGTGACTGCTCTTCCCATCAGATTCCTACTCCATGGGAAGTGAAAAGATTTAACTGATCACTTGGCAAAGCATCAGGAAAGTATTTAGATTTTTTTCAAGTTCAGCGAGGTCTTGGTACAGCACCCATGTGAGAAAGGCTGAGATTGAGATGGCTCTGGAGCAGCCCAAGGGTGAGGTTTGTTAGGTCCCAAACATGTGCTGTCAGATGAGATCCATGCATTCATTTCTTAATCCTAAACTTAGAGGCTCAGAGTTATCATCTGTTAATTCAGAGCCTGTAAATGGAATGTAATGTTGTAGTGGAAGTGGATGACAAAGAGGTATCGAAAGCAACTGCAGCATAATATCCCATGGGATACCCAGCCACTGATTTGGCTGCATTGCTTAACTCAATAGTGTATGCAGCACAGAACCATTGCTCAAGTTACTAATGCACTAATATATAATCTATGCAGCTTGGCAATTGAATCTCACTGGAACAATGTTTATGCTCTGCAATAGCACACATAGATCTTCATATGTCTTTAAGACTGTTTCTGAACCAGAATCATCACTCAGGTGCAAAGAATTATTTAAAACCATGGACCATGCACAGCATAACCCACTGATCTCTGTGGAGTCACTCCCCATCTGCAAAGCTATAAGCAACAGCAAATTGGATCCACCACTTCTGGAAGCTTGTCATTAATGCTTACGTGTACATCTGTCTTATAAAGTTGAATATGCCCTTAAATTTAAATTTACAAGTAGACTTTAATTTGAAGTTCAAGCGCTCTCTCCCCACTCAGATGTTTAAGAGGCGAGTGTCCTAGCACTGGAGGAGTCACTGGAGAGAACCTGAACCCTCTCCAAGATCTCTAAAGAAGGCTGTGGAACGGGTTTCAGGCAGCATTATTTCAGGAATGTAATTGAGTGGGTTTTTAAAAGCCTTCCCAGATAGAAAGAACATAGATGGGACTTGCGTTTGTACCTCTCGATCACAGAGCTCATGAGCAAGTGCGTTGCTCTGTGCCATGAGTGAAGAGTGGAGTCACTGGCAGTGCAAGGTCTGAGATGCCACGTGGCTCTGCACCCACGGAGAATCTGGTGGGTGGTGCTGGCTGCCTCTGGGGGCACACTGCAAGCTTTCTGTAGGAAGGCACCTTCAGGGTCGCTGGGTCCAAGTCCATATAATTGCAAGCAACCACATAATAGATTTGAGTCCAAAATATCTGCTCCTGGCCTCTTGTCCTTCCAAAGCCATCAAAGCTTCTTCAGTGTGCTGCAATGAGCCTGAGATCTTCAGTGCTAAGATTATACCTGGCAGACTGCAGGCCATGAGAAAAGATGAGAGATCAAAGGCTTTGCCCTTGGTTTTTGCAGTAGAGGAAGAGTGTAAATTGTGTGCTATTATAGGGACTTTGATCAGTAAGGGCTCTGGCAGGACTTTTAAGATCTTCTCTGTGTGTTACAGTGTTTGAGGAGAGATCATTTTACAACAGAAAAAAAAATACATATTAATAACTCCAAGTTATTTCCTGTGGAAACTCAAACCACTGCTACCCTTAGACTTGAACTCTTTCTCCTCCACCTAAAAGGCAAAATTTTACGCTCTAAAAAAAAATAAATAATAAAAATCACCCTTCTTCACCATGCATGCAAGTACAAAGTGCTGGTGCCAAACAGCTGGCAGAGACCTGTCCCGAAGGGGCACTGGCAGGGACAGCAGTAGGTTTGGTTTGGCAATCTGAGTCACCTTTTGTGGAGCTGAAGAAGCTCTGGAAGTTGCATGCGCAGTGCAGTGTTGCTTTTGGTACTCAATTTGTTTTCGTTCAAGGTAGGAAGGCTTTTAGTCTCATTAAATGCCCCATCCTACTGATGGAAAAATGATAATGTTTGTATCTGTGAATTTCTCCCCCAAAGAAGGACCAGATCAGTCTGAACGCCACCCAAAAGAGCATGCAAAACCCATGGCAAGGTTTCATCACCGCAACTCACCCTCCTGTTAATAAAGGGTTCAGATACTGGAAATTATATAAAAACTCTTGACAGATGAGAAAAGGGGTGAAGCCCAAGGAATCTCCCTTTGCCAGAGAAACAATTCCCAGTCAAGCCTCGTGCTGTGTGTCTGGGTCACTTGAGTCAGCGGGAGCTTTTCCCTGTATTTCAGTGGGTTTTGGAGGAAGCCAATATCCCCTCCTCTGAACAGAGCTTTGGACCAGAGCTGGGTCCAGCTTTGGGCATGTTTGAACTGAGTGGTGATTTTGCCATGGAGGTTGGCAGCACAGCATCCTTTTCCAGGGTGGATTTATTTAAACCTCTTCAAGCAGTAACCACGCTTGGAGCATTGCAGAGCAGTGCCAAGAGCTCTCGGGCGGTGCTTTGGCTCCTGGCACAGCTCTCAGGGTGAGGGTGATAGCTCTGTGTGTGACGCAGACCCTCTTGCATCTGCTTAGTCACTTATCCCCTCATGATCTATCTCCTCCTATAGATTTCTTCCTCCCAAACTCCTCAGAGAGATGCTCTGTGCAGGTGTGTGTGTTGTGCAGAAAAGGCATCTCCAGGCAGGGACTCTTATTGCTGCCAGCTTTAGCTGCAAGCTGACTTTTGCCTCCAGATTTTAGTGCCTCTGAGGAAGATGAGAACCTTTTTTTATATTTTTATTCTAATGTTTCCCTGGCTTAATTATTCAAGGGTATGTGTCAGAGTCTATCGCTGTCAGATGCTGCTGGAAGGGGATTTCAGCCAGTGAAAACTCCAGCTGGGTGGGTATGCAGTGAGAGCAATGAGGTCCTCTTTGTTCCAGGTTTTCCGTTGCCTTTGGATCAGATTTTATCTCTCTTTAGATCTGTGTTAAACTTGATTTTAAAAGCCTCGACTGAAGAGAGCAGAGGATTTACTCCTTGTGCTCTGCTCCCTGTCCTGAGTTATCTTCAAAACACATTACCCCAGTCATTTTTCCACCCAGGGCTGCTCAGCAATGTGCTGTCTGAGCCCCCACAGGACTCTGTGGACAGAGGGGGTTTTTTCAGACCATGCCTGGAGAAGCTGCATGATGCCATGGCCATGCGCCACCAGCTGCTGCCAGCTCCTCGGTCACGCTGACCCGGTGAGGTTTGCTCCCCAAGGACACTCTCCTGCGTGTCACCACGCTGGCTGGTGGATGATGAGGATAAGCAGAAGCGCTGGAGAGCAACAGTGATGAAGGAACCACAGGGATCTCTTTGGTTTGGGATTGGAGGGGGGTTTGGACTAATTTTTTTTGATTTCATGGCAATTTGCAGCCAATCAGAAAAATCAGTGTTCAGAAAGTCAAAGAGCTAAGCACTAGGAGCATAGCTGTGTCCCTGCAGGCTGCGGATAGCCAGGTACATTTACATTTCTTTACTAATCAGCCTGGGACTAGACCAGCATATTTATGTAAAAACACTAATACTTTTATTACTGAAGACAGCCCGGAGCTCAGGCCTCTACAGTTTGTCTAGAAAATGGAATATTTGATTTTTGCCCAGTAATAGTGTGTTTTTCTTGTCTCCTGGCAGTTTGCACAATAGCTCTGAAGTACACGACATAAGGCAAAGAGAACATCAAAATCTGCTGTGCCATATGATCAGCTCCCATTGCAGTGGGCATGTTCCTGGCTCCACAGAGCTTCACAGCCATTAAACTATTTCTTGCTTCCTGGTGGGAAGTTGTGCCTTTGCTTTAACTGCCTGCAATATTTCATACTAATTTGTTCTCAAAACATGCAATGCTAATGCTCCCTTCAGCAGTCCTGAGCATTCCTATTGTCTAGGCATAGCATGGAATCATAGCATCACTCTGGTTGGAAAAGACCTTCAAGATCATCGAGTCCAACAGTCAATCCAGGACTGCCAAGTCTACCACTAAACCATGTCCCCAAGAGCCACATCCATCTCCAAAAGAGCCACTTTGTTGATGCACGCTTCCCTGGGTGGTGGGTTTGGTGTGAAGAACATATCTCCAAGGGTAAGTTGGTTTCTGCAGAGTCAGTTGCATTCATGCTGCCATGCCACAGTAGGGTGAAACCTCTTTTTTCCCATTTGGATGACTGGTACAGTACTAGTGTGAGACCCATAGAGAGCTCTCCTGCCCTCTACCACCCTCCCCTCAGTAAATTCACCACTGCTCATGAGGGTCAGGCATTTATTTGGTGATGACTGTCAGGACGACTCCAGTAGTGATGATACAGAGATGTGTGGCTGCATTGAACGAGCACAATTAAATGGTTCTTTTGAGCAATAACTGACAGAATCCACTTCAGTAACCTCTGCAAGATAAAGAGCAAGGCATGGCAACAGGAGAGACCAGACCATACAAGTGCAATTGTTTATAAACCAAAGGCTTCATTATTTGTCATGAGCGATCTTTGACTAAATCCTAGGCTAAAAACTGCTTCCATGAAAATTTAACATTTAAAAAAAGAGAGGATTTCTCTTCAGTAGGATTTTCCTACACTGGCTCAACAGGAGAAATGAAAGATAAACATCAGTCACACAGGCAGGGTCTGGGGAGGGAGGGCCTGGCCAGTGCACCTGAATAGCTCCGGGTTTTTTATTCCTGTTGGTGGGAAGTAGAGAGATTCGGGTAAAGGGCTGTGGGAGCGATGCTCGAGGGAGAGGAAGATCTGTGTGGGGAGGCACTGAACTCAGAGAAGCCACCTCTTGGGGTTGTTTTTGTCAGACTGAGAAACGCAGCCTTTTCCCCCCCATTAACTGTAGCTGTAGGATGCTCTGGGGTAGCTCCGGGAGCCTCTTCCTCTCCCCACGCTGCAAGATCACGCCTAAGAGAGGGGAGCTAGAAAGGAAGCTGTGTGCCTTTGGCCTAAGGGACAGAAATTTGCTTTTGTAGGCTTCTGATTAGAGACACAGAGAGCACATCCATCTTCTTAAGACATTCATCTTCCTGCACTTGGAAGCAGGATTGTTCCCGAGTCCTGTGAAGAGTTGCAGGAGAGTTCCTGTACCCTGAGCTACAGGCAGGAATAGAAATACCTTCAGGTTGGCAAAAATGGGGCCAGAAGCACATGGGTGTGAGCTGTGGGACTTTGAGAGGTGGTGGTGGAGTAAAGAATTGGACCTGACAGTTTTACTTCTGGGATTTCTCTGCCTTCCTCAGTGCTCCCAGGGAGGACGTGTGAGGACACGAGCAGTTTTACCTGTCAGCACCAGGGGAGATTTTACTGCTGAAAGGAGCTTTATGTTGTACCCCAATGAATGACAGTGGCACATAAATTTTGTACTCAAGCACTAGAAAGCCTAAGAATTCTTGATATAGACCCAAGTCCATTTCGAAAAGAGGATTTAAGCGTTTTAAAAATGTTACTCTGTATGTGTTATGTGCTATTTTTTATGTGCTGGCAAGGGAAGCTGTCTGCACTGCATTATGTATTAAGCTCTTAAAAGCATAATTAGTTATGTAATTATTAGAATTATATTTGCATTCAAAGCTACGATGTATATAACTATTATGATAATGCATGCTAATTAAATATCAATTAATCGTTTTTAAAAATGAGATTTGATTCTATACAGCTATCACAGATGTAGTAAATACTCATTGCTCATGAAGAATAAATCAGGTGTGGTTTAGTATGCAAACCTAGTCCTATAAAAACACATAGTGCCAATTATTTAGAACAGATTTAATGTGTTCCTTATTCATATTACACAGCTACTGCTGAGTGACAGTTGCTATAATGTATGGCACATTATGGCACATTAATGCTTCCAGCTGTTCACACTGGACTGGCTCCTGTGTCAACCATCAAAAATGTGCAAATTCTTCAAGCCCTGACCACTAGACTGAGCAGGCAGAATTAAGGCTTTTCTTGCAGCCTCTCTTCTGTATATGGACAACTCTTTACTACTACTTTCATCCAGCTTCAGTAGTTACTAAGCCCTGATGCTTTTGCTCTCACTAGAACTGTTCCCAAAATTCATGCAACCCACAATTGGGCTGAAACATATTAGGAATATATATGTACATTTGTGCTTTGCTGAACTAGCACCTTTTTAAAGTGCCTGTAACTTCTCTAGCTCCTTGTTGCACCATGGAAGGGTTCCAGCACCAGGAGAGTTAGAGTTGTAACTCCCACTCTTCTGATTGCTTTCTTCATCCTCACCGTTGGGAACCAGCCTGACTGATTTTCAGGGTCTTTACCTTTAATTCCTGGAGCTGGCGATACCTTAAATGGATCATTTCAGCTCATTTTGTTTCATTCAGGAACCAATCAACCCAAATCATCTTCAGTGCTAAGTAATGAAACTAAATTCAAGCACTTCTCGGAGTGTTTTCCTGAGGTGCTTGGCACAGCCCAGGCTGTGGTGCATTTATAGGACAATTTAGGTCTGAAGCTCCCTTGGGACTTCATCAACAAGGTAAGAGAGTGCTAGTAATGATTTTAATTTTTCAAGTCAAGACATTTGTTTGACAGGATGGCTCTGTGCTTCCTTTAAAGGTACTGCATCTCTTTTTTTTTATTCCTAATAATTAGAAATGTGAAGCTACATATTCGGTTTGGTGAAACATGTTCTTTCTCAACAGAGAAGTACAGATTCACTATTCCTAACCACAATATTAATTGCTGTATATTAACAAGAAAGAAATGCCATTTTACTAAAAGTTCAATTTAGATAGCCCTGAACAAAACCCAGTCTGGATGGTGGATTCAGGAGCAGCAACACAAGGGTAATGTTCACTTCAGTAATACGATGGTGTTAAAAGAGCTGACTGCTCTAGAAGCCAAACATGATTCTGCATCTTCAGTAGGTTTTTGGCTTAGAGATGTTAGGCTGGCTGGCTGCATTCTGCCAGGCTCAGAACATGTAGTGATGATGCAGTAAAAGTTATATTTCTATATGTGTCAAGCAGTCAGGTCTTTTCCTGGCAGCAATGTTGTCCTCTCTCCCATCAAAGTATAATTCTGGTCTGTGCCTGGATTGGGTTCTGCCAGCTTGTAACACGTATTAATCATTGCAAATTCCTTGAAGGCAGTCTCTTTCTGATTCTATCAGGAGAAACGATGTGGAGCCTTTGACTTTTGAATCACCTGTTTGTAGCACTCAGCTGATGTTAACTCTGAGTTCATTACTGTCCCATGGTGCTCAGGTGCAAGCTGTTGGTGGATCTCAAACCAACTCCCAGAGAACAACCAAGCATGCTATAAAGCCCCAAAGTTGAGGCTAATGGAGTAGGCCACCACAGAGAACAAACTTGAAGCAAATCTATGTGAGTATAGGGGGTGTACTTATGTTTTATCTTTCCATGGATGATTTTAAGTGCTATCACAGGCTTTCTTGTTAGGCTAAATTCATTTGAGAGTGCTCTTCTATTCAGAAGAACATTGTGTGGACTAGAAAGTGCTCAGCCACAAAGCAAGCTATAAAAAGGTTAATGATTTGAAGGCAAAGTTAGATATAAGCACTGATAATGTTACAAGCTGTGTTATTCCATTTTCTGTGGCGAGGCACATCTGTTTCTTTAATTTCAATGCAAGTTTTTGTCTCGTAAAAGAGCTGGGTTTGGGAGCAGAGTACTTGACTGTACTTTCCTGCTGGACGTTTTGAAGGCCTACAGCCTTGTGTTGGCACTGAGGTATTTAAGCTTCTGCCTTCTAGCTTTGTTTTAGCAATAATGAGCAACTTCACTGATTCCTATAGGGAATTAACAGGTACTTCTCACAAATTAAAAAAGCAAACTTCCTGCAACCCTGGTCCTGTCCAGTTCTGGGTTCAAAACAGCTCCCGCTGCCTTTTTAGTTGCTGTGTCTCAATGGAGATGTTGATAACTTGGCCAAGGAGAAGAGTAGGTTGTTACAGCAGTCTCCAGGCCTGGTGAACTGAGGGGGTAAAAAAAAAAAGGAAGACTGGATGAATTAAAAGGACACTCTGCATTAATTCTGTCCAGCAGTCTCTTTTGTAGGGATTTTTATTAAGTGTGGATTGTATTGAGGGAACTGAGGCAGAAGAAAGACACATGACTTTGTCACGGTAGTAAAGAAGCCCAAGTTTGGACTGGGGATCAGCCTCTAAAGGCAGCTCCTGTTGCTCCATATGAAATGAGTCCTGTGCTGAGCATTTTTCCTGCTGCCCATTGAGATGTGTTATGTTGGGATAGGTGGTTCCATCAACAGGACTCGGATGCTTGTTCAAGACTCCCAACCAAAGATGGTGCAGTGGACCTGTGGAGTTGGACAATGTATGAGCCAACACTGAGACTGGGGCTGCTCTGGTGTCAGTGACTTTTTTGGGAGTAGGGAGCACCACGAGCAGGGAGGAAGGGTTTGCTGTGAATAAATTTGACACAGTGGAACAAAGTGTTCCCCTTAAATGTGTTCTACAGCCAGAATAGCAGCAGCTTTTCTGCCAAGTAAGGGGCCTGCTGCAAGGAACAGTTTGGCAAGGCAAAAAATATAGCCAAATTTGTGCTAAGCAGCCTGATAGTGGGTGGTTGGATTATGCAATCTTACTGATATTCAAAATTAATTATCTCTTGCAAATTGTCTCTGAATGAAGGGGAATGGTAGAGCAGGTAGCTTTTTATTT
This sequence comes from Aegotheles bennettii, assembly GCA_013398125.1. Lineage (NCBI taxonomy): Eukaryota > Metazoa > Chordata > Aves > Caprimulgiformes > Aegothelidae > Aegotheles > Aegotheles bennettii. The sequence goes on from VZRW01013966.1 coordinate 984,994, forward strand.
TGTTTTCTCTGTTCCCCCAGTCCCTTCCAAAATTTAGGTGTGTTTAAACACCTCCATTCAAATTCTTGAAACTTGAGAACTAAGACCAGGAGGACAGAGGCTGTAATAAAACCCTCATCAGGAACCTGAGGGCAGGGCTAGAAAACAAGCTATTGCAATCAGAAATTCTTGGATTTGTTGCAGCTTGGTTCTGGAAGGGATGAGCCAGAAAGGAATCCTAAGAAGAAGAGGAAAAGTATGATATCCTTTCACTTCAGTGTGCTGTTTTGCAAGTGTAGTAATTTCTGGGAGAAGTATCAAGATTTACAGCTATTCTCAACACTGTCATCTGGGATGAATGAACTCCCGTGAATGGAAGAATCATCATGTAGAAATGTGTGGTTTTGCCTTGGAAAGAGTGATGCTAGTTCAAAAATTGTGCTTGCCTGCTTCTACCGTCTTGCTGTGTACAAACAAGAATTGTCTTCTAATTGCCTGGCTTGCAGATTAAAGGAAATCTGGCTGATTTTTTTCTTACTAGGAGCAACTTTGACTTCACATTTTCAAGTTAGCCAAGGTGTTTTTAAGAACACATCTGTCTTGTCCCTCTTGCAGCCTTATTCTAGGGAGAAGGGAGGGCTGAGCTTGGGTTACAGATGCTGTGAAGATGTCAAAGCTGAAAGAAAAAGGCCATTGCTTGTAGCGTTCCCTTTGCTGTATTAGCTGGTATGTTCTGGAGCCCATGAGAGGTGATGAACAAAAGCAGCCCATGGAGACATTTTTCATTCTGGTGCTTTTCAAAGTAGATCCCTACTTTGAAGCAGACTGTTTCCATGAACAAGCTTATTAATGTCGTCTAGCATGGAGCCAGAGGCTTGACTCTTCATGAACCAAGCTCATAGTGATATCCAACATAAACAAGCTCATAGTGATATCCACAAAGAAATGAGTAAGAAAAGTGGCCCAGCTCGCTACCTCTTGAGTATTGCTACCTCTGAGCGTTAAGGAATCTATGGACTCAAGGCTGGTATCAATGCACTTTGCCCCCTCGCTCTTCATTTTGGGATTTGAAACGGTCTTGAAATGACTCTCCCAAGTTACACAAATGAATGAGTGTTTGCAGTTGGGGGAATGGGGGAATGTGTGTGGTACTACTACAATGATGGAGCCTGTGACTACAAGTTTTGATGTGAAACAACCTTGTATAGAGTAAAAGAAACCACTTTTGGCTCCAAACATTTGCTGCTCTGAAGCTGGTTCCTTCTGGTGGCTCTTGCCAGAGGAGAGGAGCTATAAATGGTCGGAGCTGAGCCTTCCCAGGTTTTGATCCCCTGACTTGCTGTGTAAACTTGGACCAACCACTTCCACCTTCTGTGCTTCCCAGAGCAGTTCCTAAACAAAAGCACGCTTGCTATAAATTCCCAGTGTCACTTTGGCAATGCAAGTATTGAGTTTTCCATTTTTCTTCTCTGGGTTTTCTTTCCTTTCACCTTTTAAGTTTCTTCCTTTTTCCCCAAGGGCGTGCTTATGTTCTCAGATTAAAAACAGAAGTTTGTTCAGTTTTCTGTGAAGGTTAATTTATTTAAAATATAGTTTTAGTATCATTTAAAATGGTATTTTCCATATAAAAATATTTATTTTACTAAACCCACATCTTTCTGACGGAAAAATGTCTGGGCATTAGAAAAAGTTAACCACTGTCTAGTAGCTTCAGTATATAAATTTTTCTATTTTTATGGGGTAAAAACATTAGAAATAACCAGTCAAATTCTTCATTTGAACTAAAGTTAATTAATTATAAGGTTATTTTTAGCTGAAGTATGGAAGCTTTGTGCAGTAGAGCCTTACTCTGACTTTCTGAATCCTAGAAATGTTAAAGTTTATATGATAAAACATAGGTGCCTTCAAACTTTTATTGATGCAGTAAAGGAGCAGTGGAGTCTATGCTGGAGACCAAATCCAATCTGAGCTGATAGCTGGTTGTTTTTATTACAAGACTAGCAGTGTTTTGACCTCCCTCTTCTCTCTTCCAAAAGAACATTTGGAAATTGCCCCTCGTGTATTAAATTAGGCTATGAAATCCCATAGTTCTCTCCAACAAGGCTCCTTGTTTCAGGGGTCTATTAGCCAGAGCCAGACAACCCAGTAAGAGCCAAAATATTATTGGGAGAGAAGGATTAGAAAGCGAAAGAAATTCTGATGATGTCTTAAGGAAACACCTCTTCTCTCTTGGTGGCTTCCTCCAGCACTCCCTGTGTCTTCCTCTTCTTCCCAGGAATGACTGTCCCCTCTTCTGGGACACAAAATCCTTTATCAAATTGCAGGAGTCTCTTGGTTGCTCGCATGCCTTTCTCCTTACAACGCTACTGTAAATGCCAAGGGGTACCCAATTCCTCTTTTGCTTCTAGTTTTTTCCCTTAGAGCCATTGCTAAACACAAATAATGTATGAATGTGATGCAGCATGCAGGGGGTTCCTATGTGAGTGCAGATCTGCTCCGGTTGGGTCAAGCCTGAGTGTGACCATGATGGCAGAGAGGTGGTGGGATCCTCCAGAAGATGGGAAATGATTCTGGAGCTGATTTGGTGGCAGCACATGAGTGCTGTGTCCTTTGTGTTTTTAAACAGCAGAACAGGTGAATAAACCAACACAGTGCAGCTGATTCCCAAATCCCTGGATTATTCACTATATGTAAAAAGCATTGTCCATGTTGCTTCTGAGGCTCAGTGCTCGGTCTCTGGCAGCTTTGCAATCCCAGCAAAAACAAATATAGCTCTGCAGCCTCCAGACCTTTCAAAGTGGTGTTATTCTATCCCTGTGCACTGTTAAGTAACAGGGAGAAAGTGTTTTTAATTGGGCTGCATGCCGATTTCCAGTGAAATGGATTTTAACTTTTGCAAATCAATAGGTAGAATCAACTTGCAGCAAAGATCAAGTCTTTTACCGTTTAAATATCACTTCATCCTTCTTTGAGGACAAAATGTTTACTTCTAACTGCTTGAACTCTTAGACTTCCAGGGGCAAAGAAAAAAAAGATAAATAAACCCCTAATTTTTTTGGTATTTGAAGGGATAATCCTATCATAGCTCCTTCTGTCCCTGGCTTTCCCATGTATATTGTGATTAAAAAGCTCAACCTTCCAGATCTTTCCAGATTTGTATAGATCATTAGGAATCTACAAAGGATGGAGGTGTTATGAATCCTCCAGCTGTGGAAAAACTTCAGTAGGAGTTGATTGCAGCAGAAGTCACAAAACACTGTCTGGTATGAGGAACACAATCTTTGTTGGATTCTCTGGTGTGTAGTAAGGAGGACCCTGACATAGCAGCTGCAGTATAATTCTGTATAAATGCTCTCAGGTATGACTTGTAGGTCCATTGAAAATGAGGGTTGACAACTTTTGGCAATATTGGAAATACTTGTTTACTCTAACAGGTCATTTATTCTCCAAGCAATACATTTTTTTTGTGCTTAGTCCTTTCTCCTGATTTTAGGACTGCATTACTTCTTTAGCCCCTCATTCCTGCTGCTGCCAGTGCCTGTCCAGCTCACTAACTGCACTTCTTCCCATGCTATTGCTTAGATCTTTGTGTCAGCCTGAATCTTTGTGTCAGCCTGAAGTTCCAGCAGTCTGAAATCAGAAGTGCAAGCGTTTTGAGGACTTGCTCTAGCTCCTGATGATATTCAAAACTGTTTGCCCACAATGTATCCTACAACTCGTAGGACACGTGTTATAGCTATGCACAGGACAGCTTGACAGCTTTTTGTCTGTGGTTATCTGAGGTGATTTGAGCCATGTTATCTCTAGCTGTAGTCCTCAATTCTTGCCCTGACTCTTCTGTGAGAGAAAAGAAAAATCACTAACATTGAACAAATAATGAAGAATTAATTATTAAGGTTCATGCTGTTCCTGGATTTGCTGCTGTAGGATCTTGAGGAAATCACATCAAGCTGATAATGATCTCCTTGTATGCATCTTCATACATAAGAGAGGGGAAAAAAATCACTTACTGGCTTTTGGCCACATCATGCTGGAGCAGACCGTTCCCCAGTTTAATTACACAATTGTGGGTAGAAAGTATTTCCATGTCTTTGAAACCTGCTGCCTTGGAGTTTCACCTGGTGTTCTCTGGTTCATGAATTGCAGGAAATGGTGAAAAGTTGGGCAAGGTTTGTGGAAAGCCACTTATCCCATTGCCATGAAGTTATCCTATCTATATGCTTCACCTGCTGGGTTTAGAATGTGAGCACACTCAGTCCTTAATGGAAAAAGTGCTACTTAGCATCTTTTAGCTCAGAAATGAATGCAAGGTTCGGCTGACACTGGATATCTGACCACTAGCCTGTTCTCTGACAGTAATTTTCAGATTTGAGAGGCTTTAGCCTGCTGTCAGCCTGCAGAAATGATTTCTCTCTCTCTTATCACCTACACAGCATCTTCTTCCCTTCGGGTGCTGGGTGGGATGTGAGGGCAGCAGCAGCAGGGGATGGCTTCCTGCCACTGCTCCTCAGTGCTATGTAACAAGATATTCACAATCCGTTTCCTTTGCATGCTCTTTATGGAATATTCTGCTTCCCTGTGGGCATGCAGGTTTGTGAGATCTGGGGAAGGATTATCTCTTCTCAGATGTTGCATTTACATTCTATAGAAACCATGCTAGTACTCCCTTACTGCCTTTGCAAAACATGCACAAGTCATAAGAAACATGAATTTTATTCTAAATAGGACAGAGGTGATTAATAAAGATTGTACTTGTGCTGGTTCCCAGGCAAGGAGTGCAATTTGCTATTTCTGTGGTATTCAGTGGAAAAACTGTGACATTCAAATGTTGCTGCAACCTCAAGTCATTGATTTCCTAACGGAGACCTTAATCAAAGAAAAATGAGGAAGCTTCAATTCACTTTTCACCCTCACAAATAAGGATGTTAACTGCAAGAAAAATGTCCTAATGATTGTTTCGTGTTGGTCCTCATGAAAGGCAAGTGCTTTAAATGGAATTAAGATAATGATGTGATCATTGTCTGGGCTGGCTTAATGAGTTCAGCGGCTGTTGCAATATTAAACACTTTGCACTCAAAGAAAATGCCTCCTGTTACACTCCACAAAGATCAGAAAAAGCTGATAGAGCTTTTGCTATTGTGCTGGATACATCACGTGTAGTTCTGCACACTGCCAGAATTAACTGCTAGTTTGGCCACTGCACTCCTCTGGATTTGGCAGCTCCTGTGCTTCAACATAAACACAAGAGGTGGCTCTTGGAGGCCGATCTGAGTTGATTAATAAATGATATGAAAGTCTGACGTATTGGAGAGGGTGGGAAAGTGGTTGGAATGTGCATTATATACATGTGTGTGTGAAAAAGTGAGTCGAGAGTGTCAGGAAAGAGGGTTCTGTGTCAGTCTGGAGTAATTAATCTGGGCACTGGGGCATGTAGAAAGAGAAAACCAAGGTGCAATGTGCAGGGAGGAAGCAAGGAGGCTCTGTAAGAGCTCCTGCCCCTGGTCTGGTTCTGTTAAACCATCTCCAGTGCTTCTGTTAGATGGCAGAGATGGCCCCAAGGACACTTCCATCAGTGGTGCTGGTTTGCCTCCTGTTGGCACTGCTGCCCTGGGGATTGAGAGCTCTGGGGTTAACTGCCTGTGCCTGGGCTGGTGTCCTGCAGAGGTCAGAGAGGCACGGGGCAGGTGGTGTTGGAGAAAGCTTGCCTGGCTTCACTGAAGAGCTCTTCTTGACCAGTCCCAGTCCAACTGAGCATCACAGGATTTGCTGAAAATGCCAGGCAAGATCAGCAAATATGTGCATGCAAGAAAGTCCACTTTTAATGGAGTTTCTTGCTTGAGGGGAAAACAATGGTGTAACTCAGGCTGTGGAAAGCCTTTTCTTTTAGGCTTGAATAGTTTTAAACTGAAATTGTGAGGGCTTTCAGTTACAGGGGTTATTACTAACTTTGGGGCTTAAATATGTGATATTCTGCAGAATGAGGTATCTTCTGTTGTATCTGGTTTTGGATGGGAGTGTTCAGTTCAAGTGCCTGATGGCTTGGGACTTCAGCACCAATTTCCCTTTAAAAGTACATGATGTAACTGCCCCCACCCTCTGTTTCAGTGTAAAGGAGCCAGGTCAGGACTGAGAATGGCATCTTTAGGAACGAACGTTTTCTGTACTGGAAATCTGAAATGATTTTCCAGGCTGTTGAAATTCAATTAGTTTTACTGCTTAATATCTTCTGTTAATCCCTAACAAAAATGAATTCAAACATCCGTGACTTCTGATGGGAGATGTGAGTAAATAAGAGCTACGTAAAAGTCCTGGATATGGTGAGAGAAGCAATCATTTTTCCTTCATTGGAAACTCATTCACAGCCTCTGAAAATGTTGAGCTAAAGAAGATTTTAAGACACTTGCCTAGAGGGTTAAACATATTTGAAGTATTGATACAGCAATCTGCTTCATGCTGTGGTTTGCATGAGAAAGATATTGAAGGGTTATGGAGTAGACAAGAAGTCAAAGATATGGAACAGATCATAACTCAGTTTGGAGAGTCCTGCGAGTCGAGTGGCAGTGGTCTGATTCACAGCATGTGTCTGTCTAGACATGCACTCTTTTCTTCACGCCAGAAAAAAATGTCAGGTTTCATCGGTACCTGGGTAGAGATCCAGGCATAAAAACTGTAACTACTTTGCAGAGTTTTGGCACAAAGGAGTTGTTGATGTGTTCAAGGTATTTACTCTTATCCTAATGGATAAGCCTGGAAATATGGCAGGAGACACATAAAATGCATAGTTGTTATGTGGAGCAAACGTTCTGCTTTTTTCATTTAATCAATTAAGACGTTGTTTGTAAGTACAAAATGTTTGTTCTAGACAAACTGATATATGGAGTCGAGCTGGGGTTGCATTTTCCAGGAACAAACAGTCCCGTGGAACGCGAACTCGCCGTTTGGAGCTGGGAGAAATGTCAAATGCAAGTAGATGTTTGTAAAAAATCTCTCCAGTTTCTCAGTGTGAATATCAATGATGGTGGTTTGGGTTTTTTTGTGATAAACTCATTCAGCTATTAAATTACGGGAAAGAAATCCACCACTTCAACAAAGATGCCTGAATGAGTCATATGAATTTATAAATATAAAGGATGTCATTATAATTGGTTTCTGACCCTAAAAAAAAAAGCCTCTTCACAATTTCCCTGTGGTTTTAATTTAAATACATACACAGCACTTTTTTTTAACCTAACAATAAATAACACTGGTATTAAAATTCTGCATGTGTAACTCTGACCCTCTGTTGCATGTCTAAATATAAAACTCTAATTTTTTGTGGGCCTTTTAGCATATCAGAGGTATTAAGAGATGGGGATGGATATATAATTATATATATTAGTTAAACATAATAGTCTGCACAAGGTAACTGTGCTTATACTTATGTAGGGCAATATCATACACAGCACCTTTTGTTTTCACCTGTACGTAGAACTGTGGTAGCCAAAGTCAGTGTAGCTCCTGAAATTATTTAAAGGCCTGATAGAAATATACCTATAAACCCATTTTATTGGGAAGATATCAGGGAAGAAAAAATAAATCAGGTGGCTTCTGCAGTGCTGGTATGATAAATCCCTGAGCCTGGGAGAGAAATCCTGGGTGGGTTTTTTTTCGCTAGGTTTTTCTCCAGTGGCTGAAAACAGAGTGTCCTTCATGGTGGGGTAAGGAAGGTCCACCTGGCTTGTCCCTGTCCACTCCTGCTTACCCACAAGGCTGCAGGTTTCCTTCTGCAGATACACAACTTCAGTTAAAGACCTCTAACCTCCAACTGTGGAGGCATATCCTAAAGCCACAGGTGCTTCAGTTGCTAATTTTTGGGGTCTCTAGCCAGGACGTGATTAAAAAAATCCCAGCTCTTTCTCCTCTCTCCCATCAGCTTTTTGAAAATCAGTTTTGAATGTTGCTTTTGAAACTCTCCAGTGGGATGCAAAAAGGAATGTTTAATTGGTATGAATAAAACAACCTTTCTCAAAGGAACACAGCTTGGAAAATGTGCTTTTCGGAGTAGCAAAGGGATGATTGATTCCCGACAATTTCATCCTAGAGTGACTCCTGATGAGCTCCTTGGCTTGGGTAACACAGGAGGCCAAAGCAGATGAGCACAACAGCTCCTCATCCCTTATAATAGGTGAAGGCAGGAGCAGTTTTGGCCCTGTTAAGTGACATTTATTAAGCATGACACTGTCATCTGCTGATCTTGCCTGGAGGGAATTCAAGGGTGAGGTGTCCTGGCTTGAGTGAGACAGAGTTGTTTTGGTTTTTCGATGAATACAAATAATTTTTCATCATGACATTTAGCCCTTGAAAACCCTGCCCCAAATGACTGATGTAGGTTTGTAAACACAGAGCTGGTCTGGGCTCACTGCTGCCAGGCAGGCACTGCTGAACCTGGCCCTTGGGCAATCAAGTGTGGGGGAGATGAGTGAGGTAGAGCAGGTGCCTCTTACTCATCCCTTGCTGGCTGATGCTCAAGTCAGGGATTGCAGATATGAGTTATTTTGGTAGTGTGGCTCTATATAGCATGAGAGTTGTGGGATGTAGAGAGAAAACTGGCTGGAGCGGAGTGAAAGACTGGTTGCAGAGACCAAATACCCTAAAGGTCAACCCTATCAATGTGAAAACTGAGGTTCTTGGCCACTTATGCAGCTACAACTGCCCTAATCCTGTAAGTTGGTTTTAATAGGGTATGTATCATAAGCTATGAATTCATAGAATCATAGAATAGAATCATAGAATCATTATGGTTGGAAGGGACCTCCAGGATCATCAAGTCCAACCTTTATCCCATCACATTCCTGACCATTAGACCATTAGACCATGGCCTCAAGTGCCTCATCAACCTGTTTTTTGAACACCCTCATTCATTTGAAAGTGCGTTGTTTCCAGATCCAGTCCATCATTAACAACAAAAAGACTTAGTGGGAGGGTTTGGTCAGGTGCTCTGGAATGTACCAGCAGCAGTTTGCCTGAGAGTTGCTGTGGGTTTTGTCAGCCTGAGGTGCTGCCCCAGCTACACCTCTTGCTTTCTGCTTGTCTGAATAAATGAGATGACAAAACATCACAGGGCGGTGAGGGGATATCATGTTGCTGCATGGCTGGCCCTGCAGCAGGTGCTGGATCGCTGTTGTTTTTAGCTTTTAGTAGTATTTAACAAAATAAACTTCACATATATGACACAGGCAGTGAACAAGAACGTGAGACTTCATTTCTGTGTAATTTTGACAAAGCAATGAAGTCACTTGCCAACATGGCATGAAATTGCATCTTGATTTTTTTTTTTTTTAGAATAAAATGCAATGCTGCTGTGCTAAAATCCCAAGAAATCTTGGAGGTAGTGAAGGGCGGGAATGTAAATACAAAGTATTCTGTAGCCTGGAAGTTTATGAGGCATTAAAGCAACGTCTGGAGCCCTTTGGTGCCATATAAAATGTTACATAAGCACGTCTGCTTATGGCTTCACTCATGGATATAAATTCCCTCCAGGCTGATAACAGGACCATGCTATTTATTTATTTTACAGATCTGGGGGTAGTGAGAAAGCTTAGCTCTGTTTAACTCTTCCTGTGCTTAATAGTTGCTCTGTAGCAAAAGCTGCCATTGTATTGGCCAAAAAGCTGTGTTGATGTTTGCTTCCCGACTGAGCTTTTACTCAAATTGTGTTTATAGCCTCAAATTGCTGCAATGCCTCTAAGGATTTTTCTACAAATGATAAAATATCTGGCACGAAGTTTGCATGATACGGTAAGGGTGTCCAGGAATGATCAGTGTAGGTTTGGACCTGACAAAATCATGGGGATGCTGCCAGCATCTCTGGAGGAAGCGGAGCTAGGGAAGGGTTGTGGCAGCTGGCTGTGCTGCTGAGTTTGGGTCAGCCTGGAGCAAATCTTCAGCATCCGGTTGGCCTCGCTGCCCGAGTGAAATAATCACCCGGGCAGTTGCTACAGCTGGAACCATTTGTCTGAACAGCTTGTTGCTTTGAATGGGCTTAAAACGGTTTAATCAACGTGATCCCAAGAAAAAAAGTGAAGTGAAACTTTACGGAGCTTCCTCTGCACTCCAAGTACCGGCGTGAAAACAGCCTGGGGCGGTCCAGAAATGCCTTGAAATAATCTTCATATCAAGCCAGATTGCATATTCTGGCACCCTCTCTGGTGATGGTGTTGGAGCAACTGAAGTTCAGTGATGCCCAAGAGATGAGTCACTTGTTTGTCAAAGTCTCTGTTTCTGATTCCTCGGTGACAGTGGCTGGCAGGACATCACCGATGTGCCTTAGGGTGCTTGAGACAACAAGTATTTTGGGTTGGCATAAGCTCACAGTGCTCTGCACAGCATTGTGTTTACACTGCAAAACGAAGAACTTCTAATACTTGAAGGGTCTTACGTGTATGTAGATATAGAGATAAAATTCTATTAAATGTCCACATTGCTGCCTATTTGCACTGAAGAAGGAGTGAAGAACAGATGGTAGCCTGTGGAGAAGAAGCTGATGAAGTTTCTTTGTACCTGTGGGCATGCTCTGGACTTTGGACAACTGCATGTCCTGCCTAGATGTGGTGTGACCCACTATGAGGGCCTTCTCCAGCCCATCTTTGTCCTGCTTCCTTTGCAGGACACCACTGTGGGGAGGCAGCATGTGGCACTTACCTGAATTAGGGCTGCGGACACTTTCTGATGGAATGCTGGGGTTTTTTAATTTTTAAAAATAATCCATGTCCTCAAACCCTTCCAGCTGCTTCTCAGACAACTGAGAGCAACCTGCTCCTGGCCAAACATGAACTCTTGTAGAGTTTAGCTGAAAAGTGTCTGTTTCCAAAAGTACCTTTGGCTGATAGGAACCAGAGAAATAAGATTTATTTTTTTCATCTATAGCAATCCTTTTTGCTGTTGAAGTTATTCATTTGAGAAGGATACCCATTGGATCCACTATGCACATGTAGGAGTCAGAACTTGCCCAGTTCTCTGTCTCAACAGGGATGACTTTGAAAGGTGTATTCATTGTCTTGGTATTGTTATTGTATGGGGAAATACACAGAGGTCTGGCACAAAACTCTTACCCAGTGAAGTTTAAATGCTTGCAGTGTCAATGCCTGCGTCACTGTGACTGTGAAGATAATTTACATTGAAAATGAGGGCAGAAGAAAAGGTACTTCTTGGACTTGATTATTCTCGTTCTGAATAGGTCTGATGAAGTTGTGTGTCCTGCTGTTATTTAAAGCAGAACTGAATGTCATACAGGGTAACTGAACAATACAAATCTCTCTTTTATTCCTCTACATTCCCTGTGTTTCAGTTTTCCCAGCCATCTGTCAGTTGTTTGATGTCCTTGGATATGACACAGGGTTGGGTGTGGAACACTGAAGTGGCTGCAGGGAGGTTGGTGCAGTTCTTGATGCTGTTACTGATTCGCTGGATTTTGGAGAAATTCTTTGCTGTTTTTCAGTCTCTCTGCTGTAAACAGGTTATAATGTTTATCATCATTGTGAACTGCTTTGATTTCTAGAGGTGAAATGCTAGGAATAAAGTCTTTTTATTCTGCTGTTGCACAGCCAGGCTTCAGCTCTTTTAGTTCCTATTTTGATGATCTCTTTATCTTCTGCTGGTCCTTTATTTTCACTTGGATGTGATGCAAGATCCCAAGGTGCAATTTTCAAACAGAATTCAGAAGAGGGAGGGTTAAATTGATACACTTTCAGGAAATAAATTTGGCTTCTGGAGGATGGGGTGGGAAATGAGGGCATTTCCACCCATGTTCTGGTTGCTTGACTCCATGGGGTGTCTGGGCACTGCTTTGGGCATCAGGGCTAGTGGAGGAGAAAATCGGAAGCTTTGGGAGCTTCTTGTTCAGAAAGCAACTCTGGTTTTGGTTGTAATCATCTGGCTAATATGTAGGACCCCCCAGATCTGACACTATGGGTCCATCAACCTGCTAAGCACTGTTATTGCAAGCAATGGTGGAGGTACCTGCCCTGGCAGCCTTTGGCTGCAGGCTGCAATGTGGATAGTGCTTTGGCTCTGCGGGAACTCCTTGCTGTTGTGCGTATCTGACTTTTTTTTTAAGAAACCTCATGGGATACCTTCATGAGAGCCTTCTGGGCCTGAGCCAGCCATTTGCTGCCTTATCTAAGCTAAGCAAGGCCTGATTAACAAGTTTAACCTCTGACTGACCTTCATTTGCTTTCCAACAGCCTCCCAGGTCTTGGTAAGTAAATATCACACGCACCAATTTTCCCAGCAATATGCAGATGTAGTTGCCATTAATATTACTAGCAGTGATTATTTGCTAAGTAGACTTCTTGGTTAGCTCTGTATTTACTGTAGGTTGTTTGAATAAAGTCAGAGTGTGATCACTGCTATGTAGCAGCTGCAGGCTTGAGGATGGGGGAATGAGGAGAAATAATTAGTTGGCAGGTAGCCTATAAATAGCTGGATAGCATGGTCTTGCTGTGCAATTAAGTGCTCAGCAACTTGCCATGTAAATAAAGTGACCTGCTTGGCTTACCTGTCCCATGGAACTGGGGCAGTAGGCTTTTGTGCAGTGTACTTTCATCAGTGAATCTTTGTTAAAAGCTGAGTTCCTTCCTAAGCTTAATTCTGGACTGGTGTAAAACCTGCACGAGTCTTACTAGAGAAGCTGAGTCCTGTGGGCAGAAGTCACACTTTGGGTCTCTTTGCTGGCTTTCCTGGTTGATTAATCTGGCAGGGATTTATGTTAATGTGTTGGAGCTTTTGCAAAATTGAGTTCTTTTATTTTGGCAGCTGGAGTCATTCTGAGTTGTAATTTAAATGTCTGTTTAATAAGCAGAAATGGTTTTTTTGGTCAGTGAATCTGATTAATATTTGGTGGGAGGTAGTCTCCTATTTCTCTCATATTTCTTTACACCACAGCATTTTAATTTATTTTTCCATCATTAGAATGATAAATGGGGAGGAAGGGTGAGGATTAAGGATGATGTTTTCTAGGCTGCTATTCATCTTAAAGAGGTGAAGCTAACTATAAAATGCTTTTAGCTCCAAGCATGGCCCAGTGGCTGCAAGGGCATGAGATCTCCTTGTCAAGACTAAACTATGTTAGTTTATTCTGAGTATGTGCAACCTAGATGAGACTACTTCAACCTCAGCCTTTGATGCCTCTAAAATTCTGTCCTTAAGTGTATTTGAGTGTTCTGTAGCTCTTATCACGGGCTAGATGGCACATGGGCCATCCCTGCAGGGTGGCTCAAGGGTGCTTCATTGCAGGGAACCCATGTGTCCACGTGTTCAGTTCCCCTCCAAATTCTGTTGACTTCTGATGTGATGCTGGGAAAGTTGCTTAAATGATGGCTTCCTAAATGCTTTTCAGTGATATGTTCCTTATTTTGAGCACTCTCTGTGATATTCTGGTGTCTCTTTTTGCGGATGTTCCTTCAGCAGTAGTCCATGGTGGACACTCATAAATGTTCAGTGTAGTCAGGATAGTCCCTGAACCTGCTTGTAGGCACCAGAGAGATGCAGGCATTGCCAAGGCACATTCAGGATGCCTAAATTATGATCTGTGTGTGCAGCTCTGAGCATAAAAAATGTAGAGCACTCAAAGGCAGATCTTATTATAAAGTTAGTATCTTAATGTATACATGCTGGGAGCCTAGCTTGAATTCTTGCATTTCCTGTCTTTTGAGTGCTTGACTTGGCAGCTGTAATAATGTTTAGCAATCAGGTAGATCTTGTTGGTGCTCTCACTGGAATGATGGAAGACACAGTTATGCCACAACGATAAGAGAGAGAACAAAACCCTGGTAACATTAAATGAATTCCATTTGCAAATAAATAGGATGGAAACCCTTTTCCTTTGTGGTGCATTAATATTGCAGTCCAAAGAGAAGCAAGCAATCTTAAATGAGCAGAAGACGTATTGTTAGAAGGAGTAAAATACAAGGTTTAAGATTCTGTCAGCATATGTGAGCACTTAGTTACGTGTGCTGTACATTGTAAAAGAATTTGAAAGAATTCCTGCTTTTTTGTTCATCTGTCTGAGACACAGTCCAGAATTGATATAATTGAAAAAAAAGTCTAATTATATCTAATCACTTGGTTTTCTTTCAGCACAGGAATGTTGTAAATCAAGTGTTCAACTCATTGAAAGAGTGGTATTGTGTCTAGGTGAAAACTGGAAGTCATCATACAGGTGTGATTTGTATTGCTGGAATCCTTCAAACCTTCTGATTAAATGTTGTTTGGGAATGGACTAAAATTATTCATCACTTATTTGTTCATGCACAGTAGTGTTCTTCTGAGTCTCTTGTGGTTATCCACCATGTTTCAACTTATCACAACTGAAGCACAGATAAATATTCTCTTGTGTCAAGAAAGCAAGAGCACAAAGCTCTGGAGTCAGGCCTTTGGCTGTACTTCATGCAGTTGGTTTGTGTCCATCCTTGGAGGTGGGAGAGGATACAAGAACAAAAGTTTTACATTATAAATACCTAACTCTTCCACTTGTGGTTTGGATTTGTGTGTCAGCGGTGTGATTTGCTTTGACTACATGTTCTCTGAATGTGCCTGTTTAATAATTTGATCTAGAGCTGCCTTTGCCTTCTCTGGCCTGCTTATTTTATGGCCTGGATGTGGATTGATGGAAAATATTTCCCAGGTCAGTGCACAAATTGGAAAAAAGGTTATGGTTTTCTTTTGCCTTTTTTCTTCAGCCTTTCCTTCCGTGATCATTCTGTATAATTTGAGCCCTGTCTTAGAATCCTGAAACTGATAGAAGATGTTTGCTGTGTGCAGTATGTAATGAATATTAACTGTTGGATGCTGTAGCATGAGCGTAGACTGCAGGGAATCCTCCTGACCACTGAGTGTCATTGTTAACTCAGGAGAAATGGAGTGCTGAGAATAATCTTTAATTGGATAAGAGGGGGAGATAAATCTGTACAAGAAGCTTGGGAGGGCATTGCTATCACTGAAATGGTTTGCAGAATGTTGTTAGTCTTCCTAAAGCATCAGCTTCCTCCCCATATGCTGTTGTTGGGCTGGAAGCTCCTGGAAGATGTGAAGTTTCTTGCCCGCTGCTTTGCTTCTCATTCAGTTTCTTTCCTGTTTGATGGTTAGCACAGAGCTTTTTTTGATGGAGGTTGTTTCACCATGCAAAAATGCAAAGTGTCACAATTCATCTGACATAAGGCAGTTGGACCAGTTTATGATTTAGTTACACTTTGAAACAAACTGCTGGTTTCTTAGTGAAATTATTCTGGCATTGGAGAAGCCTGAAAAGACAACGACTGTAAAATGTGCTTCAGGGGGAGGAGATGTTATTTATTGACCATTTCTATTGGGCATCTGTCACTAATTTTTAACTTTTCTCATTCTCTTCCCAAAATACTCCAAGTGTCCTGATATCAGTGTATCTAGTCTGGGGGGAAATTATTTGGTCTGCTGCTTTATTCCCTGCCCCAGAGTTTCCATGGGGCATCCCTCATCAGACACGCAGGACCAGTCTCAAAACAAAGACAGCAAGAATCAGGGATCAATTTTACAGCCACTAAAATGGACCATGCTTGATTCTAGGGAAGGTGTCTATGGATCAGGTGTAAAAGGTGACGACTTATGCTGGGTAAGACTAAATCTGTCATCTCCCCATGCCTTCCAGAGTTGCTGCTGGTCAGTAAGGCTGTGTCCAAGGTATAGTCGCCAATATACTGGATAGTAAAGGTTAGACGAATGTTGTCACTCAGCTGTTACTTCTAGATAGAAGTGCATTGCTTAATGGTTAAAAAAAATTAAAGAAAAAAGGCATTACATGAGAATACTGAAACTGCAAAACTTAATTAAAATGACTCATTCTATAGAAAGGCCTCCTTTCAGGATGATGCATAGCATTCTGAGGTGATCACATCAGTCAATTGACTTTAAAGCAGTGCTTATTTTTTATTTGGATTCAATTCTGTCCTGATTGACAACGAAACCCACAAAAAACCTAAGGTAAATACATTCCACCTAATGGAATGAAATATGTCACAGCTCTGGACTTGGAGCTTTGCTCTTTCTTTATGAAATGGTGTTTGCGTGACCTTTGTGTGCGTGAGGCTGAAGGGGGCTCACAGCAGTGCCTAAGACTTGGCAAGGCAAGGATCTGCTCTGCCAGCTCTTTCTCCAGCAGTTCTGCCAGGGGCCTGTGGAGAAGCTGCTTTTGCAGACTGCTCTCCTTGGACTGTGCCAATGATTATTTGTGGTCTGTGAGTGACCACCTGAGCTGAATGGCATTCCCTTGGACTGAAACTCTTGATCTTTCTTTGCTTGTTTCTAAAAGCCTTACGGTTAAGACTTCCAGCGTGATGGTTTACGTGGCAGTGTGCTATATTTGCATATATTTCCATATTTTGCAAGCCTTTTTGCAAACAAAAATTGCAATCTGTATGCATTTTTGCAAAGGCCAGCGCATGGGCGTGACTGAATGGAGCGCTTGCGGGGCTGCTGTAGGGAAGGCAAACTGCCGTGTGCCAGGTGGTGCTTTTGGGGGTTGGGTTGGCATCAGCCCAAGCTGAGGAGCTTAGGCTAAAATGGTGGCATAAAGGGGCTCTTTTCTTTTCCACACTAATATTTCTGAAATCCCCATTTCAGCCTCCAAAAATATGCTTTTTGTGAAAAATAATTACATACTTCTGAACTCTGCAGTATCCACTCTCACAATAACTGTTGCATTTTTCCTGATGATTTCCCTGTGCGAGAAGGCAGTGGCTTTTTTTCCCCCATTTTGCATCTGGGGAGTGAAGTGGTGAAATGACTTAGCCCAAGTCTGAGCAGAAGTCACTGCCACCACATCTGTGTTCCTGGCTTGTGCCATTCCCCTCGCAGCATCAGGCATCTCCAGCAGCCACGTGTGTGCTTGCTCTCTTTGGTGTGTTTAATTTTACACATACATCTGGCCACAGATCAGCTGTGATTTCACATCCAGGTGCCTTTTTGGGTATTCTGACTTGGATCTCTCCAAAACAAATCAGGCTGTGCTACCTGTAAACTGTTCACTGTCTCGGACAGTGTAAGGATGTACCTTCATTACTAGATGTTGTTTGCCCTGGTCAAGGACAGAACAGGATTTGTTTATTATAGTACTTCATTCTGAAGCAGTAGTATTTTTTCAATGACAGAAAATGAAGAAAAGTTGAAAACAGTTGTGGTGTGTTGTTGATTGTTTGTTGTTGGTTTGCTTGTGTTTATTTGGCTATTTTTCCTTTCCACTGGAAGGGCTTTCACCATCATGGCTTTGAGCTGTCCTCCACTCTCCCCTTTGCCTCCGGTCAGTTAGGAAGTTTTGTGTTAAGTGAGACCCCTCCTCTGGGCAAGGCTCTGCTCTTGAACTCAAAAGTAACACAAAACTCAGCCAGGGTTGAACTTAGCAGGAGAGCTA
The DNA here is from genome assembly GCA_013398125.1 of Aegotheles bennettii. Classification (NCBI taxonomy): domain Eukaryota; kingdom Metazoa; phylum Chordata; class Aves; order Caprimulgiformes; family Aegothelidae; genus Aegotheles; species Aegotheles bennettii. The sequence goes on from VZRW01013966.1 coordinate 1,002,392, forward strand.
AAAATTCCAGTGTGCTGCAATAATGCTGGCACCTGTATGTCTGAGTAACTTGATAACCCACTGAAAAGATGAATTCTTCTCACCAGTCCCCTTCCTTAGTCAGGACTTCCCAGATGGAGAAAAATAAATCCCACGGGGTATGGTGTGGCTGTTGCTGCATGGCTGAAAACCAGCAATGACTGCTGGAAAATGAACCATTAGTGCTGTGGGGAAGGCATTTGTCCCATTGGCTTAATCTGTCCTTGAGGGACTGAGTTGCTGATGGATGTTGTTAGTGACACATGCACATACATGAAATCGCAGTGGGACCAGGGACCCTGCCTCACTTGGCTTCTCTTTCCCATCAGAGAGGAGTTAAATCAATTTTCCACCTGAAACTTACAATTGCTTTGCAACACAAATTGCAGACAATGCTACCAGCATCCCAAGCTTTGTTGCTAGGTCTTAACTCTGAGTTAGAGGTCAATGACCATCTTCATCTGTTAACTTTCCTGCTCAGACTGCTGACAAACTATTGATGGTCTGTACTTACTCCAATTTCACAGCTGGCAATTAAAATTGGGGTACAGCATCTCTTGCTTTGGAGGGTGCGTGGAGTGCATTCCTCATAGCGTATTGCCATGGTCCTGCTTGCTAAAAGCCTTGTTAGGTTTCTCAGAAAAATCCATCCTGTTCCCATGCAGCACTCAAGCTGTCAGGGCATGAATAGCTCGTGGCCTCCAATTGGCTTAGAGGTAGTTATTAAAACATACAAGGGTAAATGCAAGAGGAAATAGGAAGGTTTTTCACAACCTGTTGGAGTGAATAATTGGTCTAAGTTTGGGGACAGTAAAGGGTGAAAACGCAAATTGCCAAAACAGTGAGCCAGATTGTTGTTTCCTGCAAATTGGCTTTGAAATCAAAGGAGCTATTCTACACTGAGAATTTGCCTTGCCCTACTTCATTTTTTTATTATCTTTTTTTTAAAATACAGTCCACTCCCAAGGACTGGATGTCTTTGAGTGATAGTTTAGTTTGTTGTGCTGAATTCCAGGTCTGAAATATGTTCTGTGGGACTTCAGATACTGGGACCTTCAGCTGTTCTTTGAATAGTGAATCAAAAAGAAAAGTCAACTCTGATAATTCAAATTAGTTTCCTTCATTCTCTTGTTACAGGCCTAAATTTTCATTATTTAAACTCCTTCAAGGGACTAGCTCGACTTTATTACTTGAGCAGCTTAGAGGTGATAAAAAGCTTAAGAGTCTAAAGTGGCACATCTCCTTATAAAGTGCCCTAAGGTGTTTTTAAAAAGCTTTGCAAAATTCTACTAATGAATTTACTAGTGGGAAGCAGTCACAATGGTAAAGGGCAACCAGGTGCCTTCCAAATTTGGGCTGCTCCCTGTCCATGAGTGTTTTGTAGTGCAGATTTAAAGGGGATAGAGAAAGGAGCAAGAACATCCACCATGGATCTCATACCACATCAGGCTTCTCCATGTAGAAATGGATCCATCTGCAGTTTCTAGGCACAAACCAAGTAAAACTGTGGAACTTTCATTCATATCAGTAACAGAAATAAGAGCAGGTTAGCTGGGGAAGAATAAGAAAATGCAAGTTTGGGAGAGAGGGAGAGGTTGCCAATGTGAGACAGGTACAAGGAAGGAGAGGTTAAAAGCTCCAAGTGATCCCACCAGCCTTTAAACAGAGTGGAAGAGTAAAATAAAATGAATTAATTCAAAAGAATTACTGAAGCCCCATCCCTCTGGCCAGAGAAAAGAAATAGACAGAGGAAACACACTAAATACTATGTTCATGCATACAAAAATAAGAGATGTGGCAGAACAGAAAAGCTTGACTTGTTAAAGGGTGTCTTACCTAGTTATGGAGAGATGATTTTTGTAAGGGTAGGAAATGGCTCCAAATACTCTGAAAAATTCAAGAGAAAAACTTAAGGAGATACACATCCCTGTAAGCTTAAGACCTCTTCTCATGGATATTGGCAAAATTCCTAAATGCAGAAAATTGTATTTGGCTTTGTTTTATAAATGAAGGAAACTGAGGCATGGAGCCCCCTGATAGAAGGCTCTGTACCCAAAGTTCTGTTTGTTACATGGCCCAAGGGCTTCTGGCTGTGTTTCTGCTCACTTGCAAACAGGCAGCTTCTCAGCTTTACTCACTGGCCACTTCCCTGGGGAGGCACCTTTCTTGAAACCTTTCTTTTCCTTTCCCTTGTTCCTGTGCAGAAGCAATCGGGTGCCCAAAGGCTCCTGTTGCAGCCTCTAGGAAAAAACTTTAAGACACTGATTGCTATTTCTAGGAAGGAGTTAATGATCTTAATGTCTGTGAGTCACTCAGCTTGGTCAGAAAGGCCATGCAAAGAGGCATCTGAGGAACATGTAGATATTCCTTAAATAATCCTGGGGTTTTTTTTCTTCTCTTGGCCTCTGTAAAGAGCACAGCCTGCCTCTATGTAACTAATGAAATTTTCCTGCTGATTGGACCCTAAACAATTACTGCCTCTTCTGATTTCTAATAGCTGGGAGGTTAAGTACAGATGAGGCTCTATCAGGAGAGAGGGACCCAACTGAGAGCATCACAGGTGATGCCAGCTAATGCCCTCTCAGGTGGGCACCAGGAGTTCAACCCACACATGCCTCATTAATCACAGTGTGAGGCATTGGCAGCATTGGGTTGGTGTTAATCAGGCCAGGCTGGGGACCAGCAGGCTGCCCTGGGCTGCACATGCTGATGGGAAGGATTTCTCAGCTGCAGAGGGGCGGATGCTCATCTATTTATTAGCAGCAAGTTCATCACTCAGCCCTCCCTTCCCTGCTTCCTGGTGCAGAATAACTAAGAGACAAAAGGTTCCTTCTGACAGCTTTCTGGGCAGCTATTGTGGTGAAAAAAAGTCCCTGTGACAGTGTTTTGTTCCAGAATAAATGATGTGGTGCTTTCTCTTCTTGTAACAACAAAACAAAGTGCTGCTGGCAGCCTGGTGTTTCTGAGGAGCCCTGCAATGATGAACAGGAAAATGAAACCCAGCTCTTGCGAGCAATTTTGTGCATTAAATAACCAACACAGCAAGATGTTGAGACTATTAGGATGAACACGTGTTTCTCATTGGTAAGAGGATCTGGAATAAAAATAGAGAATTGTTACTTTTGCTATGTTTAGGTACTGATCAGCAAACACCACCTCCCCCTGACCCAAAGATGGGCCATGTTTGAATCCCCAGCTCAGCTGGTTTTAAGGAGGGAGAACAAAGAGGAGAAGCTCAGCTCAATTCAGACAGCAGTTGCTTACCCCAGGGCTGAGCAGCTCACCTGTGTGTCTCATCCTTTCTCTGTTTTTTCAGATTCTCTTGAAGCCTCTCCTCAGGTACTGGTCCTCCTCCTGGCTCAGTGATTCTCTTTGGTTTCAGTCCTGTAGCAACAAAGCATGGTGTGAAGGGCATGAAGAGCTGAGCAAAGGAAGTGGAGGCTGTTAGTTGGGTATTTGCCTTTGATCCATAGTAGCCCAATTTTTTTGTCATTCAAGATATGCTTTGAAGTTCCTATTTTTCTCCATGTTCTGCAGGGAGAAGGATAAATATGTGGAATTTGGGTGATATTTCTTATAAGGATCATAGCATGATGTTGATTAAGTTACTTTGTCTATCATAAATTTGTTTAATAAATATATATATTTCTGGTGGCACAGGTATAGTCTTGTACCACCAGATACTGGAATAAGAGTGATGAGAACCATCTAAGTATATTAGAATGGAAGTCTGGGGGTTACTTGATATGAATCTGTTATTGTTGGTTGGATTTCATGTGGTCTGCAAACTGCTTTGAATATGGGAACTTCCATGAATGCAGTAGCTCATTAATCCTGCAAGAGCTTGCAAATTTTTACGAAGTTGGTCAATATTGGAGTTTCTGGCATCATCTGTGTATTCCTTCTTGTGCATTGATGCTTAACCTGCAATGGAGCTTTTTTCAGAATCCTTCTTTCTCATACACTCTAATATTTTCCTAAACCTTTCACTCTTAAGTTAATGTTTGGGTGTGGAGAATGATTGTTTTGTTTTGAATTTTCATTCCTGTGGTAATGTTCTCTTGCACAGCTCTCTTCTGCATATTTTGTTAAAAAAACTCGACACTTTCTCCCAGCTGAGGTTCATCACTGCAAAATTGATCCTCTTTACTTCCATAATCAAGTTTCCTTATTCACCTGATGTTGGTGGTTTACAGATGTATCAAGTTCCAGCTCTGCACCGAAGCTTTGCCACGATATAAGGTAGCTCTGAGCTTTATTTTAGACATCTTGCTCCACAAAGCTGAGTGCCCAAAGGGTCTGTTGAAAGAGTCTTGTTGACTTGAATGGGAGGAAGAGTTTCCTCAGGAGATGCTCTGGAAAGAAAATCAGCTGGGATTGGAAAATAAACAGATTTCTTATAGTTTGTGGCTTTATTGATTTTCTGTTGTCAAATATTTTGTTTTCCTTTATTCCTTAAAGGCTCAGTTCTGGCTTTAATGAAGCTGTGGGTGAGGTGTGTTATCTAATCAGGCAAAAGCTCATGTTCCCAGAAGAACCACCTAATCCATTAAGCCTTTCTTCATCTAAACACTTCTCATTTCTTTTCAAACCTACTCCTTAGTTCTGCCAGGTATTTTGGTTTATTCTCCTGTCAGGTTAGGTCTCCAGTCTCTTTTCTGCATCTCCTCCAATTTGTCATTGCATTTTTATTTTTTTTTCTTATCTTCAAGTACAACTTGAATCTATAATCCCTGGAGACTTCCTGCAGGGAGAAGGAGGAGGAAGTATTTGAAGTGTTATATGTATTGTTTGTTAGTGAGGATTGTATGATGGCTGGGGAATAACCATAAAGGTGGTGAGTTTTTCTTCTCCCCCTTATTCTGCAGCTCTCCAGTAGCAAGTTTTTTAATTGCCATATGGTTCTTCCTCTTCTGTCCCACAACCTGCAGATCCCTGTGCTCCCATTCAGTGCTAGAGGATCCCTGTTGGCCAATCAAAGTGCTTTTATAATAACATGAGGGGTATTTAAATATAATAATACTGCAGCCATGCAGAGAAGGAGCAGCAGAAGGAATTGCCTGGAATGTGCATGCTTTTTGTCTGGCTTCAGCTGTTCAAATGCTCGCTCTGTGCTCTATGATAAAATGTTAATGAGACAAAATACAGGAAATGCAAATCACTTGGAAAAGGAATTAGGTATGAGACGATGATGAAAGACTAATCTGATTTTAGGGGTGTGTTCAAATAAATTGTGACTCCAATTTCTGTGGAACAGGACCGAGTGTGTATTTGAAGATGTCTGACTGAGAAGACCTTTAGGATATATTACAGAAATATGCTGGTAGTGATTTATTTACATTATGTAAGTAGCTCTTTTCTTTGCTAAGGACTGGTGCCAGCAGCTGCTTGTGGTTGCTTCTTCAAATTTGCATAAGGGAGAAGGGAAAGCGAGGAGAAAGACTAAGTTGAAAAAAAAGTACTTTGATTTTATTGATAGGGAACCAAGATCCATCTGACAGTGAGGGCTTGTGAAAGCTTCAAAATGTGCCATGTATTTTTAACATCATCAGCTTCTCCTGCAGAAGTAGGGAACTTTTTCATTGTCAGTATTCCTTGTGAGATGAGATAGCAAAGAGCAATTACAAATGGGAGTCTTTCAAGCAAAATGCTGTTAGGGAGAAAATGGCTGTGGCCTTCAGCTTCAGGAAAACCTATGGCAGCATCTTGGCCAAAGTTTAGGGCTGTCCTCCAAAGCAGTTGTGCATCTTGACTGGCACTGGGAAAAGGTCCCTGTAAGAGCCAGCTCTTCTTATCTCCCTCTGATGCTTTATCCTGCCTGTTCCTAGCAAGTTTTGGGGTGGGAGGTCTCTGGCAGATTTAAGGGTGAGGCTTTTTCAGGACTCCTGTGAAAATAGATCCTCAGCTCCAGCAACTCTTGCAGGGCTATTAATCTTCAGGCAGTCATAAATAAAATTCTTCTTAACATTATGAGCTAGTTATCACAAATCAAATTCTCAATTAAATGTGCAGATCTAATGCTTGGCTTGGAAATTTCCAGAGGGGGAATAAATAAATATATATACAGATATGTATGTCCACAGATGTACATATGGACACACACGTATACACTTTCTGCCTTTATATTGCTGGAACACCCTAAACATATTCTAGTAGTTTCATTAACCAAATCTAAGTCATAAGGGTCATCAATTATGCTGTGAGAAAAGCAGTAGTTTTCCTGATTGAAGGTCCCTCTGTGATTACGAATGCTTCTCTTGCACCTGCTTTCCACTGATAAGGAATAGGAGTAATAAATTCTTCTAAAATTGCTTTTTCCTGGCCAGGTAGTCATGTAGATGCAAGACCACAAGTTTTGATCTATAATGCCACCTGTTGGGACATATGTAGTGAGCAGCAATAAGGAAGAGGAAAGAGGAAAAATTAAGCAGAGTGATGATTTTTAACCCCCCCGACCTAATCCTTCTGCAGAAATGATCAGATAAATTAGAGAAAGATTTAGAGAAAGTCCTTCTCAACAGTATAAGCTTCAATAGCTACGTAACTCTGCCTAAGAGAGAATTCAGAATGTTTTCCCCTTGCTGGTGTGAAAAGCACGTGCTGTGCGACCATCACTGTGTTGCTCCAAACGCAGTTGGAAACTGATTTTATTTATTTGTTTATTTCTGGTGAGGGTCTGGATTATGCCCCATGCTGCTCTGCAGCTTTCCCCCTAACTTCTGGGTCTAGTGGGGAGACTGTGGGGCATGAGCCACCTCCAAATTGGAAAAGAACTTTTTGGTTTTTCAAATGTTGAATTTGTGTAGGCATTTCTGCAAATCTTCCTGGGTACCCATGTGTCTGAATATGTCTGTTTATTTGGTTGTTTGGCTTCCTGGGATGACTTTAAGAGTGGCTGCTTTACCATCGTGTTCTTGTGGTCTGTGTCTGACCTCTCTGTCCTCCTTTGTCTTATTCCATGGAAATGGCAATAAAAAGGACAGCTTAATGTTGCATGCTTTCCTTCTACTGTTTTTTGTAACAGCTGTCTTGTACAGAAAGCCTGTAATAATGAATGAAAAGTTACTGATGACTACAATAGGATAATTAATCTGGCTAAGCTTTAAAGGAATTTTTAACTTGGGGATGAGCTACACCCACAGACCCATTCTCTTTGTCCTTTGCATTTTATTCATCTGTCAGTTTGTTTTCTCTGTCTTTTGTCTACAAGGTTCTTTTGGTAAAAGATCAGACTTGCAAAGATGAAAAATTTTCCATTCTTCAAAATGTGAAAGTGCAAAGTATTATTGCAAAACTCTTTGAAATTAATTTTTGCTGAATGGAAAGACCTGTTAAAAAAATTCACAAGGCAGAAAAAGATACTGGCAACTGAGCTGATTGAAGAGCAGCTCTGTGAATGTAATACTTATTCATGGTATAGCATCAAACCATGTCTTTATGGAGCACCATAGCTGTGTTGCATGAAAGTTTAATAAGGCAACTGGCCCTGATAAGTGATCCAAGAATAATGTTTTGGAGAAAGGAAAAACACCTGGTTAGTAATTCAGCTAAAATATTTGCTCAGGAGGCTTCTGGTCAATTGCTTAGATGATAAACATTCTAATTTGCTGCTGCCAGTAGGTACCACTGGATTGATGCAGAATAGTAAGTACCAGCTTCAGAGCACCTGCTGCCCTCAAATGCTGCATGCGGTGGGGAGGAGATGGAGTTGAGAAAGTTGCCTCTCCAAAGAGGAGTTGGAGAATGAAGTAGAAAGTTAGCAGCTAGAGAAACTTTGAGTTGCCTTTCGGGGATAAAACTCTGGTATCTGCCCTTTTCCTTCTGTGTCCCTTGAGCACTGTGTCTGACTCAACCAGGCACTGTTATGGGGCAGCATTAATGGTACCATGCACAGGAATATCTTGGAAAAACTTCACAGGTATAAATAATTCAGTAAGTTGGTTACTTGAGAATGGGAATGATCTCACATCTGCAGTGTTGCCTCAAGTGTTGGAGTTTTGGACCTGGCTGCAACAAGGAGATAGAAACCTGTACAGTTATAAAAATGCTCTGGACCTCATTATATCTTCTGCCTCTTGTATGTGCTGCACAGGCACATCTATCCAAGACAGCAGATGGCTTCTGGGGTGTCTAAACATTTTGATGGTTTGTCAGTATGGTATGCCCCTAACGGAAGAGCAAGGGAGACTGTAGGATTTACTGACTGTAGCAGCAGTAACTTGAAATAGAAAAGAAGGGAATGAGAGTCTAACAGTCCCCAGTACTCAGCTTAATAGATGTACAGGTTCTTTATCTGTCTCTGCACTGTCATTCTGAAGTTCCAGGAGCATCAAGGTAGTACGTATTGAAGCGGGCAGGGAGGGAGCATAACGTTCAGATGGTTCCACTTCTGGGATTCCTGAAGCAAATGTGGCTCCTCCTACCAGGAACATAGGCTATTGCAATCCCTCCCCTTGCCATAAAACTCAGCAGGCAGGAGGATTGGGGTTTCCTGAGCTCATCCTTGCTAGTGATCACTGCTTCCCACTCATGGTTGGTTAGGATGAACTGTCTGTCCTTCCTCCCCATCCTGCAATCAAGAAAAATATCAATATAAGCCATCTTGTCTTTGGTGGGACCTTCAATGCCACATGCTCTTTAGAGGGCTGTGACAGGGCAGTTGCTCCCTGGAGTCTTTCTCAGATGGTCTGAAGTGTGGAAATGATGGCACCGTGCTGCCACTATGTTAGCTGGCCTCACCTAGCCTCTTCTATGTGTTTTACCATAGCTTTCAGCAATGCATTTGGTTCACTATATCTTTCAGATAAAATTGATTTCAGATGAATATTTCTTATTTCAGATCATACCTCCATTTTTATATGATAAGAAAACCTATTTTTTTATATATGAGATTATGTAGCATACATTCTTTGGAGGATAATTTCACTAATTCTCCTTGGACACACTGACAACACAATTATCATCTCACTTGACAGCTGTTCCCTTGAATTTTAAACATCCAAAACACATCCAAGGGCATTGGATGAATTTGGTGGTATTACTGTCTGTTTCTAAGAAGTGTTTAGCTTTTGGGGAGGATAAAGTGCATTTCTGCAATCCCAGACAAGGCGTAACAAAATGCATAGATGGCAGATATCTGATGAGAAGGGATTTGGGAAATATTATCAGATTTAAGAATGAGAACTACAACCAGTTCTAAAATTACTAGAGGCAGCAAATATGATCAAACACTTGAGCAAAGGAGATAAAACAGAAAAATAAGAAATACTCCTCTGTGGCAGCCTTTGACTCTGTTTCCTACAGAGTGAATGGGAGAGGCAGCTGCCTGTGTTATTTGTGCTGTCTTTCACAGCATGAGGTGGTTCTGCCATGCGTTGTTCATATCAAATATGATGTGGGAAAGGCAGCTGAAGCATAATCAGGTCCTGCTGGGGATCGTACGAGTGTTCCCAGTGACATTGATGCATGTTGGGCTTGGACCCCTAGAGCAAATCTTTCAAATACAAGCAGCAACATGAATGAGGAAAATGTCAGTTGGAGGTGCTTCATCAGTAAATGAAGCCTGATTTTTAACAACCCAAACTCAAATATGATACCTTGGAGATACCAGAGTTTGGCCATGTGCATTTGTGGGTTGGGTTTGAAACCCTGAGAGTAGGAAGGTGACAAGGGGTAAGACCAGCATCTCCAGAGAGTTATTTCGCTGTCATCCATCAGTTCTTTTCTCCTTCCTCTTGCTAGGATCCAGCTGAAAAGAATCATCAAAACTTTCTGAAGGAGCCATAGATACAAATCTCACTGTTTCACTCATTTGGGTGTCCCTGAGAGAGGACACATTGAGAACTCTGAACGTCTGATAGCTTTTACAAGTCAAACTACTTAAATAGATAATGTGAATATTTTAAAAAAAATCAGTTAGAATCAATAAACAGGTATGAAAATCTTGATGCCTTATGATGAAATAAAATGATTTAATGCTCTACTGCATTAAGAATGCAGGAAGTCTGGGGACCTATTCACTGCTTGACACGTTTTCCCATTCAAAATGGACCAGAGGATCTCTTTTTCTGGTGGCTGTAGCATTTTCTGTATTAACCAGTGAAACAGTAAACCAGGAAATCAACATTAATGATGTGATATAATTTAATTTAACACACCGCTGAGGTCTGCCTCCTGTTTCCTAGGAGATAGCACAGCTATTATCTGGCAGGGAAGTGAATGGACCATATAGGATCTGTGCAAAAAGTGCACTTGAGTTTGTTCTGCACCTTTCAAACAGCTTCTATAGCTTCTGTTTTAGGAACAGAGCAATGGTTCTCTGTGTCCTTCCCACATCAGAAATAGAGATATGTTTGTCAATAAATAGATTTTCTTTTCTTTTTGACTAAAAGCTGAGGTCAAAAGCCTAGATTTTATGGTACTGTCATAGTAGAAGACGTGGTTTGACATGCTGAAGCATGATGTTATCATCTTAATTGTGGTAGTTTCAGGTGGGTGCTTAGGGCAGAGTTCATCTCGATGCAGAGCATCTATACTTAAAACCACAGAGTGACCCTGAACAGAGTGGGTGGGATCCTGCAGTCCTTCCTGGGAGGTTTTCAGCAGCTGCAGTAATTAATATTTTTGCAGAGAGCATTCTGGTTATTCTCTGTGTTGCTGTATGAAGGATCACTCTGTACAATTACAGACTTTGCCTTTTTATACATTCTGGTGAGCACTTCTGCAGAAAGCACTGCTGGACAGCTGAAGTATTCAAGGACTAGACAGGATTAATTCGTGTGAGCTTCCTAACCAGTATTCACCAAATTTGGCAACGGTTTCCCATCATTACCTAAAATTAATATAATTTGTTTCTCATTCCTGTTGCCAAGGAATGAGCCTGTGTCTTCATCAGCCCTTTTGATTGTCAGTCGCTTATTTGGTTTTTCCCCATTCCTCATGATAAAGTGAAACTGCTGAGATCCATCACCTTCCTGCTTGGTTGATTTAATGACAGTACTTCTGCTCTTGAATCTTTGCCTTAGCTTTGCCTTTTGGTCTCCTGTACATTTGCAAATTTTTTCCAGGTCTCCTCTTGTGGACATTTTTGCCTTGGTCTCCTGTAGATGTTTCCATTTCCCCTCTTCCTCACCTTCCTCCCAGCAGCATCTGTTGCTCCTTTTAAGTCTGCTGCTGCCTAGGTACATCACTAAGTCTGATAAGGCACTAGGTAAGAGCAGTTTCCTAATGGATGCACACTGGTGCCTTTCCCTTTAGAACACAATCTTCTTTGTAATATTATTAACTGTAGTGACTGTTCAGACCTGTTTGCCATTGTACATGTTGCACTTATTGTCCTTTCAGTCTGTGAAATCAGCAGGATACGGAAGGGATTCTTTGGCATCTTTGCTTAATGATTAGTATTTGTATAGTACTTTGAAAGCTTAAAATGCTTTAAGAGGGATAAGTAATGGCATTAGTAATGACATGCTCTGCTATACAGAATGGAGCTTATGTGTGTTCATGGTGATAATCCCCAGTCTCCTTTTCCAAAGACTGTTGTCTCTGTGATCTGCCTCTAGCCTGTCTTCCTTGCAGATCTCAGTGCTTTTCAAACAGTTTTGATTCCTTCTCTGATTAAAGGCACACAGAAAAAAAGAGACTCCTCTTAACACAGAATTCAACTTTCAGGTTTTGATGACCATGCCCAGATGTGGTGGTCAGTAAACCACGTTCAGAGACTTTGATCTAATTGGCTTTTTCACTAATCTCTGCGACTTTCTATTGTTGGCTTAAGATCTGCTATTCATTAAAACCCATTTGGTTTTCAGCAGCATCTGGGGGTTGATCTTACTGGAGGAGTGCTTTCCTGTGCCCAGGTAATGTTTCATCTGTGCTTTTTACAAATTAATTTATTTTTAAATCACTCTCTGTAGCTTCTTCTTGAAAGATAAGCTTTGTGGCCCAAAAGGAAATTAGTATAGACAAGGAGAACATCTGAACCTTTTGTTCTAATGGCTGAAGCAGAGTTAATGCAAAGAGGTTTCAGTGGCCCTGTTCATTGCCAGCCAACTGACCTTGGATATTTTTGCAGGACTTGCTCAGAATTAAAGTGTTGGTAGCAAAAATTTGGTGTAACTGTAACCTTTCTGCTACTTTACCAGGAGTCAAGAAAGATAACAGTATTTCTTTGGGAAAGGGAGGCACAAAATGAATGATCTGGGTAGTATAGCACCTATATAAAGCTTGTTGACATGAATTAGAGGAAGGGTTAATTCAGAGACAGCTGTGCTCCTGAGGACCTCTTAAAGGAGTTTTTTTTTGCTGAGCCCTTAAGTGCCTCTCTGGGGATAACGGGAGGAGAGCAGCTGAAGATAGAAAACTGAGCCCAGACTGAATCCCCAGAGAAGACATACGCAAGTGCTCTCAAGTGATGCTTTTCCTCAAGTATTTTATTTTCCTCCTTATGTGACTAAAACAGATTTTGAAGTTGCGAGTCAAAACTTGAGAGTGTACTTCAGTTTTGGCTTTTAAAAATAATAACTGTGGAGGTGTCTTTACAACAATTTTGGCTGCATTCTTAGCTCATGTGGTGGGAGAACCAAGGCAGTGCAGGGACCAGTCTTAACACAGAGCAGCAGTTAAAGGACTGGGGCTCCATCCTTCAACCTGGGTCATCTCATTGACCAGATCATCAGCTTTCAGGGATAGATCAGAAAGCAGAGCCACCAGTCCTCATTGTGGGATGGTGTGTTGGGGTTGTGTGTGGGCTTCGCTAGCAGGGGAGGGCCACAGGGGTGGCTCCTGTGAGAAGCTGCTGGAAGCTACCTCAGTTCCGAAGCTGGACCAGTCTCTGGCCAAGGCTGTGCCCCTCAGTGATGGTGGTAACACCTCTGTGATGAAGATATTTAAAAAAGGGAAAAGGAAACTGCTAAGAGACCTGCACAAGCAGGGAGACAAGGAGGTGAGAGCAATTCCTGAGCAGAGATACAAGGGCAGTGAGAAAGGAGGGGAAGGAAGTTCGCTAGAGCAGGGGTTCCCCTGCAGTCCCTGGTGAGGTGGCAGCTGTGGCCCTGCAGCCGTGGAGGCCCATGGTGGAGCAGATGTGAGCCTGCAGCCATGGAGGACCCCACACAAGGGGAGGTGGCTGTGCCTGAAAAAGGCTGTGACTCTGTGGGTAGCCCATGCTGGAGCAGTCTGTGCCTGAAGGACTGCACCTCATGGGAGGCCTCGTCTTGGAGGAGTTTGTGAGGGACTCTCTCCTGTGAGAAGGACCCCAGGCTGGAGCAGAGGAGGAGTATGAGGAGTCCTCCCCGCCAAGGAGAAAGGAGCAGCGGGGGCAAGGTGTGATGGACTGACTACAACCACCATTCCCTGTCCCCTGAGCCACTGAGGGGGAGAAGGTAGAGAAATGGGGAGCAAAGTAGTTTGGGCCTGGGAAGAAGGGAGAGGGTAGGGGAAGGTATTTTTGAGATCTGGTTTTGTTTCTCTTTGTCCTTCTCTGGTTTGAATGGTGATAAATTGATTTCTCTTCTCCAAGCTGAGTCTGTTCTGCCCATGACCATAATCAGTGAGTGATCCCTCCCTGTCCTTTATTCAACCCATGAGCTTTCTGTTACGTTTTCTTCTCCTCATCTGTCTGTGAAGTTGTGGTAAATTATTCCAATCTTGAGGTTTTTCAGGTGTAATTGTGCAACTGAGTTGCCAAATTCTATGCCTCCTGCTCTGTCTGAGCTCCTGACCTGCTGCCAGTGCTCTGAAATGGAGAATTTCAGAATTTTCCCCTTAGACACGTGAGATTTTTTTGGTACTTCATTTCCTTTCTGATCTGATTCTCTTAGAACTTCCAAGCATTGGTACAGTAATGGCCACAGAAACACGAAAATAACGTAGTGGAGTGTGCTGAAGGGTATGATGAGGCCTTCAGAGGAAATTAATTTTTTATTTTTAGAAATACGTGATGACCAAAATCAAATTATCAAACCCTTGCAAATAAAAAGATCATCAATATTGGGCTGATGTTTCTCTTTCAATTACCTGCAGCATGTTCAGAGGCTTGAGTGTATAAACAGCAATTCAGAGCTGCCTGCTGCATAGAGGCTTTAATTAACTCTAATGGTAATTGCAGAGCATGCGTTGCCATTTTGGGCAACGATTACCCAGCTTATGTGGGGAGTCTTGTGTGGGTGAAAAGTGGTGGGGGAAAAAAAACTAGTATCTGAATATATATGCTCATTGCTAACTCTTAGACTTTGTTAGCTAGAGGAATAGGCTTTCAGCCCTGAGAGCTGAAAAATGCATGGTCCTTGCTGCATGCACGCCTGCCATGCAAACTGAGGAGAAATGGGGGTCTGGCTAAGTATTTGGTTTTTACTCTGAAAAGGCAGATCTGATCCCTTCATTTACCTTTCAGCATTTCAAGGATCTTCCTGAATGGGGGAAAGAGATTGAGTTTTTTCTTCCCCAGAAGCATATATGCTTTGAAAACTGGAATGGATATATGTTGTAAGAAATCTAGACTATTGTGAAGGAGCCTATGCTAATAAGATTGGTACCCATGGGATTTAGGCCCAGCCTAAATGTAGCTTTTTTGTGAAAGCACAAACAACCTCATTCTGTGAGCATTCTTATATAGACCTACCTTAATTAATTTTTGAAGTTGTCTTGGATATAAGTGAGAAATATTTTTCTTCCTTTAAAGACTTCAGCTGCCTTTATTTGTGAGAATTTAGGGATGTTTATTTAAGTAGCCATGCTGTAGTTGTGCACAGTGCTGCAGCTTCTTTACAGCCGACTTGAGGGACTTGAGGAACCAAGAGGACACTATTTCCTCCTGAAAACTTTTGTCTGACAAATTTCTGAAAGAACTATACTTTCCAGTGGAAAGCACTTTCATACCCTTTTGGCTAGCATTCCTTTTATGATTATATTGTGTGAAAGTCACATCTAGAGTCCCTAATTAGGATTTAGGATCCCATTAGTCAAGCTGATCTAATGACAATGAGACATCCGATAATGATGAGACAGTGGAAAGGAAGCGTTTCTTCTTAAATAGCTCATTTATATTTTCCAAATGGTCAACAAACACTAATGAACAAGTCCTCCCTAGGCCTTCTTCAAGGAAAATAACTCTGGGGAAAGTACTGGGTGTTATTATTAGGCCATTGCTTTCTGTGAGCACCAGAATTAACAAGTTGGCATTGCGGCTGCATTCTGAAACATATATTCACTGTTGGACCCCAGGCTCTGATCTTTCATTACAGGAGTGAGTTGTTTCTTTCACTTGTGTCCAATGGAAATGCTGAATTTCCTAGCTTCCATTTATGTCATTAATGAGGTCCAATTTTTTACTAATAGACACCAACAGGCACTTGATCACACAAATTAAGATTTTTAAGGTTTAATATATATAATTGCCAAGTAATTCAATTCTTGACAGTGATGGAGGAAAGGCAGCAGAAATACTGTGTCCCCTTCCAGTCCCAAAGTGTTCCTCTGGAAGGAGAGAACAGCAGCTTGGGAATGCTTGTGCTCTCCCTGCCCTGAGCCCCTGAAAGGTTTGAAACTGCACCTCACATCTGACTTAGATTTGTAATGAGGAGAAGCAAAAGCCCAACTGTTGGATAGTCCCAGACTCTGGAAGATGTCAGACTAGCCAAATCATGTCTCTTGACTAGTCTTTCTGAAATGCAGCACTACCTTCTGACTTCAGACTTTTTTGTTATGTTTCTTTAAAAGTCTGTCCTCTGCCTGAGGATAGAACCCTCCAGAAACAACTTGGTGATACCTTCATCTACTTAAATGTTGAAGAATCATTCCTTATTTTAAAAGTTGATGATTATTGCCAAGGAATCCCCACAAGTGTTATAAAACTTTATACGAAACACCCCATTTTCTTGAGTTCAGCAGCTTCTGTATGACCAAGCCCTCATTGATGGCCTCCTGTTTCATTAGTTCAGTATGAATCATTCCAGCATTGTTGATGTGTAGCCACTTGAAATTTCCTAAAGGTGCACGCAGAGGAAGGATGCTGCATGTGTGCATGGTCACTAGAAGGGAAGTAAGATATAGCAAAGGGTTCGATCTGTTGATAATGTCTGGTGAATACCTGGTCTTGCCTATATCTATCCCAGAATATCATGATGATTGGCACATTACACTGAGACAAGCATTCAGGGGAAAGTGGGCTGATGTTGAGGGTGGAGTTTCGTTGATTATTTTTTTTTCTTTTCTAAATGAGACCATGTTGGGCTGTGTGTAAGCTATTTTTATGATGGTTAGTTAGCCAAGCAAGGCACAGGCATTAATGTCACTCAGTGCTCTTCTTACCCAGACAGGAGGACTATTGTGTCTACTAATGGTTGTGGCTGAGCTGCAGTGTCTTGTTTCCTTCTTAGTCATTTATGGTGCTCATTCATCAACCCTGCTAAGGCGCAGTTAAAGAATAGTGTTTATAAGCCATTTAATTCAGAAAGAGTCAGGAAATGCATTAATGGGCTGATCATAATGGATGCTTTTATAATGCAGAAAAAACATCATTTAATACTAATCATTAGAGGAAAGAAATTAAAGGCCAGATATCAATAGTTTTGATTGTACAAATAAAAAATCTTCTAAGCCCTGCAGGCTCCATTAGCCCATGAGCCTGCAGGGAGGGCTGAGGAGGATATGTCTTGTCCCAAGCTGACCCCGAGTGAAGGGGTTTGCCTTGATGGAGAAGAGCTTGGAGTGCATCTACAGATAGGGTGAGACAGGTGAGGCAATGCTATTGCGCTTCATTGGCGTTAAGAAATCACTGACAACTGTTGCAGGAAACCTGAGCGTGCCAGGTACGTGGTGTAACCTCATGTAATATCTGCTGATCTCTGTGCACTCGAGATGCTGCCCACTCCTCTTGCCTCTCTGTGAGCTCCTGAGGAGTTCACATAATAGGGTGGACAAAAAAAAAGGTCCTGTAGCAATCCAGTTTGTCTAACTCTAGGATGTATTGCACAAGTTGAAGTCATCCACTCAACTTGCTTTTCATGGCCTAGTAGATGTTCCTATGTGTGTGTATATGCACACACAAAACATGAATCTTCTCCTCTTAGTACCTGCCTTGGAGCCTCTGTTCTTGGAACTGTTTTCACTTGTCATTCACCTTTCACATATGAAGCAATTCAGTGTGTTCCAGTTAGGACGTGAGACACCATCTCACTTTTTGTGTGATGCTGTTAATATAGAGCTGGGAAAAATCACATAATAAAACACCTCGGACTTGAGCAGCCAGTCAGTGTTGCTGGAATTCTGCCTGCAGGAAAAAGCAGGCAAGTGTTTTACATAGTGTTTAGAGCCTGCAGCACCCAGGGATGTTAAATTGTATTGTCAGCAGTTTTACTTGTTGTGTGTTTGTTGGTTTTTTTTTTCTGTGGCAGCAGATTGGAGTGTTTTGCTTCACAGGTTAGTTATTGTAGCATTTAATAGCAAACCTCTTAATGCAGTGTGTAGAAGACTATATGTCTTGGACTCTGATCTGCAAGTCACCTTTATTTGCCTCAGCCATAAAATCATGCTGCCTGCTATGTATTGCTGGCTTATAAAATGCTTGCATGTCTATGGGCAAAAAACACTAGACAGGAATAGACTGAAAAATCTCCTCTGTACTTTATTTGCAGTGCTTACCAAGAAATGGGCTATGAAAATGATTCTGTACTTCAGATGATGGAGCTGTTATTGATGCAAAGGATTCAGTGTCAGGCATAAAACACTGCAAATAGTACAAATTGAAGTACTGTGTGAGTCAATGTGAGTTTGATGTCAATGAGATGAAAAGGGCAGGAAAGGGAAATGCACAGGGTCATGTTCTGATAGTTTTGTGCATAGCAGATGCTGCTGACAGTAAGTGAGGCAAGACAGAGCTGTAAAATGGCAACTGATTTGCCTGTCAGGTGTTTGCTATCAAGGAAAATACTCTTTTCTGTGCCAGGCTGACCATGCTGAGGACATGGCTCCAGTTGCTTGGTTAACTACTCCCCTGCATAGTTGGCTCATGTCATTTGTACAGCAAGAAGTGATTAAGTGTCGGGAGCCATGATAATCTGCTCAAGGTCATGATCTTGAAATCTACTGAGTAAACTGTTAAACTTAACGGTGTGCGTGAGGAGGGGTCCCAAGTTGGGCTTTAGGAGGTGAACAAATGGGCAGTGGGTCATTTGGACAGGGAAAAGGCCAAGCTTATAAAGAGTCTGCGAGAAATACACTCATGGGATGAGGTGTCTTGCAAAAATAAGCCTGGGCTCCAAAGAAAATGACTACGTGGTAGTGAGCTGAAAACAGAGGTTGAGGCTGGGATCTGCCTGCCAGCTGCCTGCAGGGAGGAGGCATGAGGCAAGGTGGAGGGCTTGTGCCAAAGCCCTTTCTGGTTTCCTTTGGGAGGGGTGGAAAAGCTGACCGTGTTCTTACAAAGAAGAGGCTGAATCCTGAGTAGAAAAGGGAAGGAGGAGGGGGTCTGTAGATGTAGAGGAGCTGGTGGAGACAGGCTGTGATCTGTCATCAAGGCTGGAGCTGAGCATCATAAGGTTGTGCTGCTCTAAAACCACCCCAACAGGAATACGCTGCAGCACAGGTTTAAAGGTCAAAGATGTACAAAGATGAAAAGTCTCCACAGGGTAGAAAGGAAGGGGCACAAGCTCTCAGCTTTCATGCCGAGAAGAATTTAATAGCAGTGTAAGTCCTTGTGATTGAGGCTCTTCTGTCTGCTGTGGAATTGACTTAGAGCAGTGATGCAGGAAGCTGATGCAGAGTCAGAAACCTGAGCTACAAATTGGAGCCAAACAGACACCTGAAAAGTCACTTAAAGACAAAGGAAGAGCAAGGCAAGGAGTAGAAATCAGAAAGGTTAGAGAGCAACAAGTAGGTAGAAGGGAATTAAAGCAAAATGCTCAAGACGTTTCTCGTCAGTCCCTGTACAGTATCTTTGCTGAGCTTGCTTGCTGAAATCTCGCTGCTACAGTGAAAATGAAATTCCCTCTCCATCAGTTCCTCTTGTAATTAAACAATTTGAAAGAATCCACCCGAAGTCCCCAAACCACTTTGTTGTACTCAGCCTGCTGGCCTCCCAGACTGGTAGCACCTCAGAAGGGTTTTGGGAGTCGGCTGGTGTAGAGGTTGAACAGAGTGCTAACTGATTGTTGGTTGATAGGGCAGCCCCACTGATCATTGCACTCCCAAGTGATAATTGCTTTGTACTAATAAGGTTGATTACTTAACAAGGCTAAGGACTTTAAAAGGCAGGGCTGGAGGGACTACAAGCCCTCAGTGCCTGAGCACTGGAGGAGAGAGCAGTACGTGCTCTGTGTAGTGGATGTTGAAGACTGTTGGAACTACAATACCAGCCAGGACATCAAGTGCTGGAAGTGTGGCCGGCTCTGAGCACCCCGCGCTCCAGGGTGGCTTCCCATTGGATTGGTGTTCTATCACCTGTCCTCGCCTGGATCCCCAACAGGCT
The DNA here is from genome assembly GCA_013398125.1 of Aegotheles bennettii. Lineage (NCBI taxonomy): Eukaryota > Metazoa > Chordata > Aves > Caprimulgiformes > Aegothelidae > Aegotheles > Aegotheles bennettii. Next base: position 1,021,875 of record VZRW01013966.1, read on the forward strand.
GGCTTTGCTGCGAGTTGTTTGATTCATATTTAATTGGAACTTGGACAGAAGACACTGGGTCTGAGCCCAAACCACTAACACTCAATTAGAAATTATAGTTCAGAAGGCTGTGCTTAATCAGAGCTTGGGTACAGGTGGTTATATTTTTGCCCATCTCCAGACTAATTGCCTTTTATTAGTTGTCTTTGGTCTCAATGCCCTGTACCTAACTTGTTCCATAGGAATGCAAATATGGTTTAGCTTGGCTTGAGCTCTCCTCCTGAAATGTTTTGGGTTCATACAAGTCAATCCCATTTTCCTTTTAATTCCCCACATAACTTTTCAGCTCTGATGCCCTGATTGATGCCCATGCAGTTGAGTCTGTCTCAGCTCAGGAATGGCACGTGGCAGCTAAAACTGCTCTGCCCATGTCCTGGCTGGGGAAGCAGAGTGTCCTGCAGCCCCTAGAAGTTCCGGGTCTGCACAGGCTCCTCCAGCAGTGTTGCCTTCAGCACTGCTGGGTAGTGGCTGGGCTATTTCACAGGGATAGCTATTTAACTCCATGTCCACACAGGGTGTCTACAAACTAATAGGCTGAAATGAAGTGTTCTGGCTGTGTCCTATTTTTGGATCCTGTGTAGAACAGGAAAGAGAGGAGGCTTTTATTCCCTGGGGAAAACCTATTCACTAGTTTTAGATGTAATTAATTTTCCGATGTGATAAATATTCTATGGGATTTATACTGTAATCACAGGGCTGAGAAGATACCTGGGATCAGGTCCAATGTCACACTTTATCTTCACATATGATCTCCACGTTGTCTGGGAGTGCTTGCTCCAGAAGCTATTTTGAGACAAGGCAGCTTCCAGTGCCAGGGCTGTGCCGTGCTGTGCCTGGCCGAGGGATTGGCATGCATGGGCTGCTGCTTTCCTGGCACCTCCAGCCTCTGTCACATCATGGTTGGTTAGAGAGAAGGTTTAATTTGAGCTTGCAGTGAGCTAACTCTGTATTGTCTGGAGTTCTGGTTATGTCAGGAGTTATGACACCGTTCATCCCCTACTCTGCAAAGTGCCACCCGAGTATTTTTCATACTTTTCTATTACAGAATCACAGAATCTAAGGGGTTGGAAGGGACCTCGAAAGATCATCTAGTCCACCCCCCCTGCCAGAGCAGGGTCATCTAGAGTACATCACACAGGAACGCATCCAGGCGGGTTTTGAATGTCTCCAGTGAAGGAGACTCCACAACCTCCCTGGGCAGCCTGTTCCAGTGCTCCGTCACTCGCACAGTGAAAAAGTTTTTCATCATTCTTCATATTCTTCATCTGGCAACTCTTAAACTGGTATTTTTTTAGAGCGTGCCACTTCCCAGACTGGTTTGATTCCTTGGATCTTGGGGATGTTGCATCAGCACATAGAATAGTAACTGTGTTCACAGTAACCAAAATAAAAGCGACACAGGCTGTTAATCAAGAGAAGTCAACTGGGGTCAGAGAAGCATTTCCAGCCATTTTGCATAAGCAAGATACGAGGTTTAAATCGTCCTGCTATGCAAGATTAAATATGCCCGTGGCCTCTTCCACCACAGGAATTCTGACATTCCTGCCTGAAAATGCTGAATGTTTTCCTTTTGCCTTAATCTCGAAGTGTGGCAGCCAAGTCATTGGCCAGAAGGTGCTTGATTTATTTTATCCAGAGTCCAAACACACATGGCAGCCTGGACTTACCCCATGTAGTTCCAACATCTGAAACTCCTGCTTTGTATCTAGTCAAGGAAGGGAAAGACAAGCCCCTTTCAGAGGGCACTTCAGTCACCTTAAGATTTAATTTTACCCTGGTCAGCCCTAGCTTTCCTGAGCTGAGCCCCAGTGACTAATCCAAAGCTAAGTGCCTTAGCTTGGCTCTTGGAGCTGAGCAGGATGAACACAGACTTACCTGTGGTGCTTAGCAGCCCCTGCACAGCACAGAGGTGGAAACCAGAACAGAGGTGTGTTAGCCAAAAGAGTAGCTTAAGGTATTTTAGCTGGTCCAGAACTGGAGCTTCAGTCTGGGATATCATGTCCCTTCAGGCAGAGATTCAAGAGGAAAAACATTGAAAGAAATGAAAAAGAATACATGGATTTCTAAAATGTTATATATCATTGTCTCGTGCAGTCAGACATGTGCGTTTGTCATGCACATCCACCTGATGGTCAATGCTCTGTTGGCTCTTTGGCACTGCAAATTGTGTTTTGAGAATGGCTATTCATGTCTGCCTGAGTTTGTGCCTTGGTGGCAAAGTGCCAACAGCATCTGTGCAGTGATAGGGACCTGTGCTGTGTGTGAGTGTGGCTGTGTGTAAAACATAAAGGAGAATTAAGTGCTTTCCTGGACGATGTTTGAGATGTGTCAAAGGAATAGAGCTGGTAGGAAATGCTATTGATTTTGACACGAAGACAAAGGAAAAAGACATCAATGAGCAGTAAATATGGGTGCAATTTCCCTTCTTGGCTACAGAGCTTATAGGAGAGTATTGTTCTCTAAAATATATATGTACATATTTTTTTAGACAAGCTCTACTGAGCAATGACTGCAGGGGCTTTGGTGTGTTCCTTCAGTGCAGGGAGGAGACTGGTTTTCCCATCAGCACTTTTTTGGGGTAGCAAGGAAAGAGGAGGCTGGCTGTAATGCAGGAAACCCCACCAAGGGATGACCAGCCAGAATGGCTTAGGGAAAACACCAAAAACAACCAAACTTCCCAAGCCTAGATCTTCGGGGAGTCACAGTGATAAAACACTGCTTTGAGCTGCAGGGACAGTCAGAAGTATGTGGGTCATGTGCCCAAAATTGTCACGTTTCTTCCTAGAGGGGTATATTGCAGTGTGGTACTTAGAGCCAATGGACTGGACTGGGGGAGAAGTTCACTAGATGTCTTTGTATCTCTCTCTGGTGCTGCCAAAGCATCACACATCAGCACATGTTTTTGAGCAGAGCCCATTTGAATCTCTCTCTCCCCTCCTCCAGCATTTCCCTTGGCACTTCTGCTGCTGATCACAGCTATATCTTGTTTGACCAAGCTGTTCCTTGTCTGCTTTCTTTAGCTCCCTTCTCTTAGCCAAGTCATAAATCTGGATTTGCAGCTGATATTTTTTCCCAGGGAAGCAGAGAAGGAAAGTGCAGAGAGGGTTACGACTTCCCTGAGGGATGCAGTTGAGAGGAAGAATTGGCCTATCGAGTGGAATAGATGCAAAGCAGTAGTCTGAAAATAATGAACAAGTGAACAGGTTTAGAAGGAAATCACCCCTTTTTAAAGTATTTACAGGAAAGCCTTTTAATCTCTGCATTTCCCCCCTCTGAGATGTCAGGCTGGTTTAGGGAGTTTAATCATGTCAGCTGGTTCATCATTTGTATTGTTTCGTTGTTGTTTTTTTTTTCCCTGAGATCTATTTCTTTTACCAAGTTGTTTAGGAGACTGAATTACAAAAAGTGATTCCCTGAGGACTGTCCCCACCTGGGAGCGAAGTGGCTGCACAAACAGGTCGGGATGCTCTCAGAAATCCCACAGAGCCAGTGCAATAGCTCGTGAAAAACAAAATCAAGCAGCATGAATTTCGATGCACCATCTGGTTTTGCCCTGTTTGGGACCAGGGATGCTATTTAGCTCCTGTTGTGGTGTTGGTGGGGAGCAGCCTTAGGGGGTCAGTGGGGTGGCATTGCTATTTCCAACTCTTGCAACCTGCTCTAGGGTTATCCCTGCCCCACTCCAGGTGTTTGTTATAGGCAAAGGCTAGGTAAGGGAGCTCTGCAGGGGGGAAATAAGGGATCTGGAGCACAGTAAGAGGCTATCTGTGTGCCTTTTAACAAATATGGAAAAACCTTCCAACTTAGCTTGTTACAAGATAATTCCACATTGCATTTAACTTTCCATTTGCATGCATAAATGTATTGTATTCATGCATATATTGAGCATGTGTGTTGTGTTCAATAGTGATGGATCTCTAGGCACGGGAGTATATTGGTCGGTCATTAAAAGGGAACATGGGAGAGCTTTGTCCCTTGCCCTGCCACAATGTCCTTTGCCACTGCCAGCAAGCTGCAGTGCTGCCCTTCCCCATCTGCACACATACCAACTTCCTTTCTCCTCCTCTCTGATTATGAATTCTTTTAGGGTAGCTGCTGTCACCATGTCAGTCTAATTGAGCCGTGCCTGAACACAATGGTGCCTCACAACTCCATTGTTATACAAATGCTGATAATAAATGCTTTTATGCACTTTACTGGACTCCTATCATCTGTTTGGGATAGATAAACTGGAGATCAGTGAGACTCTTAGCTAAAATCATCCATTGAGTGTGCAGTAAAGCCATGATTAGCACTGACCAGTTCTGTGTAGCCCTGTGCAGTAACAACTGCACCTTCCACCACAGGAATAAAATAGTTGGAAGAAGAGGATGGTTAAATCTGCTTGACAAATCCTTCAAAATCTTTGTACTTGATACTATTTACTGAAAGGATTTTTTGACGCTTCTTGCAGCTGTAGAAACACTTGTGTGCTGTACAGGCCTGTGCCGTCAGCAGCAGGGCTGGTCTGAGTCTGTGAGATGAAAGCTGGCAGCAACCTTAAATACTGTTCAGCATTCAGCATCACAGGGAACAGTCGTTGCAAACAGTCTCTGAGCTAGTGTCCCAAAGGAGCAGAGAAGGGAGTCCCAGACCTCTCTTCTGCAGACTGGGCCTTGAATCTTTCCTCCCTGTACAGTGTGAGCATGTGCTAAAGAAATCCACCCTGCAGCTTGATGGAGAATTTAATAGATGTTATGTATAGAGTGGATTTACCACAGACACGAGTGCATCTTCTTTAGCTCCAATTGCACTGAGTGATGTCTTTGTCCCTTTCTTTTAAAACAAATGTGAATGGTGAATTATGGTCTTTAGGCTCTGGTGTGGCTGTGGGGATTCCTTTCATTGCTCCTCCACAGCAGGTGACAGCCTCTTGCCTGGAAAAACCCTGCAAACCCTGTTTCCTTAAAACTCTGGAGCCTCAATTGTTGGAGATGGGAAATTGTTCTGCTTCAGCAGCTGAGAAGTTGGAGTCTCTGGGTATATGCAAAAAGCAATCAATGCAAATTCAGAAATCTAAATTGGCAAACTCTCATGGAGTTGCAGATGAACCTGATTACTGCTGGGTTGTTTATTAACTATTGCATTTTGATAATTGTTATCATCACATATTAAAGCCTTTGGTTAATTCCACTTTTTTCCCTACAAATTAGGAACAGTTGGTGCATTAAGGTCTGTTCTAGTGGCAAACAACAGCTGTACAGAATTTAGATGGGAAAGGGGTTGATATTAGGCAAAGCACTTGCATAGGCTTAGGAGCCCCAGGGAGAGGGGAGATTCAGCAGCCCCAGGTAGAGGGGAGATTCAGCAGCCCTTCATACCCTGCAGTGGGGATGAGCACCAAACCTCACTGTCAGCCACTGCAACCTGCTGGCTGCTCATCTCACTCGGATTTCAAGGAGGAAAAGCTTTTCAGGTACAAACAAGTGGTTTCTGAACTGTGGACTGTAAGTGGTGTCTGACATGGCAGTAAGGGGCTGCAAACCTGCCTGGTGCTTACAGCACATCATGATCTGGGACAAGTGCTGAGGGTAGATCGTGGGTCTGAAGTATTTGGGAATTCACTGTTCTCCATTTCTATATAAGAGAATTCCACTGATATAGCCACAATTAATGCAGTACTATGGGTGAGGTTGGGACTAATCCAGAATATAAGTTTACCACATCTCACAGTTTTCCTGACTTATGGTGTGTTTGCAACCCCATGGGAGCAATTACTTTTGCCCCAAAATTTATATGAGTAGTTTTGCTTTGTTGTAGTGAATTATCCATGAGCAGTTTAAAATTTGATGACACTTCTATATAATTGAAACTAGTTCTGACACTTGTATATCATTTCAAGTAGTTCACAAAATAATTTCTGGTTTGTAAATTGGAGCAGTGCAGGAGCAGAGATGCAAAACCTGAGCTTGGATCCTCGTTGGTTAGCACTGACTGGCATTGCAGAGACACAGCCTGCTCTTTGAGCAGTTTGGAATGCTACCAGTTCAAACTTTTCATAGCAAAAAGAGTTTTTTAGAGCAGCTTTAAAATGAATGCCAAAAGGGCCTTAGCTGATATGCAAATAAAGCAATTATCTCTAATAGGAAAGACATTTTTCCTACTGAAGAATTGAAACTTGTTTTGCTGCTTAGAACGGTCCCATCTCCAGAAACTCCATGTGTTATTTGGCAAGTGCTGTCCAAATCTGATAATCCTGGCAATCTGTTGCTTTGAAATCCTGTTTTATAAGATGGTGTTTGCAGAGCTGCTGCTGAAATCCCAGCTGAAGGAAGTAACAGTCTCATCATTCCACTGCCCAGTAAAACATACCAAGGAAAGGAGGAAAACAGCTGGCAGACTGAGTTGAAGCCTGCTTACAGCCAGGCTCCTGAGCCCATCCTCCCTGCCTCCTGAGAAGCTTCTCAAAGTATGAGGGATTTTAAATTGGGTTAGCTGGGATCTGGGAACATGATCTTCAGATCTGCCGAGTAAACCCTTTCATGGTGGCTTTGTCCTAGCTGGTAGGCACATATGGGTGATAGCAGTGGCCATGCGAGCTGCAGTGAGTTGTATCTGGAAATGTAGAGCTGGAGCATCAGCAGTCTGCGTATTCAGCAGCTTCAACTAAGGGTGGCTTTTACTGCCTCTTCTCCAGCACCAGGGTTTCACCACCATTTACAGTAGTCCAAAATCTGGTACCAGCTGTAGAAGAAACTATTGGTAAAGAAATTCTCCAGGAACCCTCTGCTTGTGTTAAAGTTGTCTTAAAGTTGGCATGGATGGAAACCCTGACTCCATTGTGTCTGCCTGCTGCTGCTGCATGGCTATTCATCTCCCCATGCTGTTACTGAGGTTTAAGAACTTGGATTGTTTAGTCCCAGGGTCTGCTCTTGACTGTGACGATGTCAAGGATTTTTTCTTCAGTTTGTAAAATTGCCCATTCATATAAATGCGTCTGAATTGTTTCCATGGGAACGGGGCACTCGGCTTGTTCCACACTGGAAAATTTGATTTGCATTTATGAATAAATATGGAACTTCGCTACCTCGAAGAGCCTGGGCTTGAAAAGGAGTGACTGCTGGCTAAGAAATAGCACGTGAGGGGCAAGTGCAAGACCTGTGTCAGTGCAGCCAGAGGAAAGGGCAATGTTTGGGTGAAAAGAGGCTCACACCTGAGCTTGGTCTGAGCCCTGGGGTGTAGCAAGCTTGGAGCAGGATTCCTGACAATTTGGGAAGATTTAGACTTTTCATGACATTCAGCAACATGTCACAGGTCTTATTGTCACCGCAGTGTTAACTGGAGTGAGCTGTTAGAAGAGGCTGGTCTTCCATATTGAGGGCACAAGGGCCTGAGGTGAAAGTGTTTCCATTACTTGGCAGTTCCTAAAATAAATCACAAAGCAGCCAACAAGAACGGGATTAACCCTGGTGGTTTTTTGTTTTGATTATTTTTTTCTGGTTAAACTCAACATTAGTTTGCCCCAGAGCCTTAGCTCAGTTAGGACTGAGAGTTAGGAATCATGCCTGTGTGGGGCTCTGCAGTGGGAAGTTTAATATACAGCTTAGCTGTGATTTTCAGAATCCCCTTGGGATTAGTGGCATTAGCAAGACAGTTGTAAATACAAATTAAAAGGCAGTTGTAAAGGTACAAAACCAACTCTTATTCCTGCTGTGTCTGAGGTCTTGAAGACACCAGGGGTTAGCTTTCCCTTTCTAGCTTATTTCTTCACTCCCAGAGGACGGGTTTGAGAAACAGAGTTGACAAATTGAGTGGAATTCTCACACCTTTTCACTGTCACTTCATGTGGTTTTATCTTCCTTGGAGATGACTCATCCCTACAGTTAAAAGTTTCAGTAGTTCCAGGGCACCCTGTTCTGTGTTTCAGGGAGAGTTGTAACCCCTGTGTGTCAAGGTTGCAACCACATTGGAAAAAATACGTTGAGAGTACTGATCACCAAGCATAGGACTCTTATTTTATGGTAACTTTTTAGGACACTGTCTTTCTCACATTGTTAACTATGTCCTTGGTCTCTGACTCTGTCTCCTGTTTTCTCCATTTTTATCTTGCTCTTTTTCTCTGTCAACTCAAAATAGTTTTTGTTCCATAGCTCTATCTCAGCCTCACCACTTGCCCTGCCACTGGGTCTGTCTGAGCCTGCGTCAAACCAGTGGTACTTGCTGGCATCTGAGACAAGTCAGCTATCCATACTCCCAGTTCTTGATCAGATGTATGTGAAGTGGTTTTTTTCTGGCTTTACTAATTCCAGAGAGTGTTAAACTCAGAGCTGAGGAATAAAAGCAGAGCTGAGGAATAAAGCACATGATAGTACATTTCTTATCTAGTGTCCATGTTAAAGCAGGAGGAAAGCTTGCATACTATAACTGCTTGCTGCTTTTAATGAAATCTCTGGTTTTCCAAAGGTGATGCTCATTTAAGCAGGAGAGATGTGCACATGAGTATGCCATGGTACGTTCAAGCAGCAGAGGCCAGCAGAGGGATCCCCTGGTCTGCTGCTTTCCTCCTTTGGGTTAGTCTGGCATTGATGAGAAATTCCAGGTATGACAGAAGGAAAAATGGAAAGTGATGGGACAGCATCTTTTGTCTGCTGCTGCATCTAGGCTATTGGAAGCAGTCTGAGGATGATGCTCCCTGTCTGCCCCAATCATCACCCCCTTGGTGCTCAGTGTGTTTGTGCCTGTTAACTTTTACTAGCAGGTCAGGCTGGGATTGATTTGCCAGGAGGAGAGAAAGGCTCTCACAAAGTGTCTGTATCCTTGACCCCGTTAGAGCTGGTGTGGTGCCCACATGCCACGGATGCTGTGCAAGTATGGAGAGTGAGGATCATTTCAGGAAAACAGAGTTGTATTTTCCATCTCTTCTCAACACAGGAGAATTACAGTAACTTGAGTCCTTCCGAGTGACAGCATGGCCCTCTTATGTGCTCGCAGGCTGGGTACCAAGTTCCTGCTCTGGAGCTGTGTGAGGGCTGGAAATAGCGGGTGAAAGCACAGACTGTTCCCTCAGCTCTTTGTCTGCATTGCAATTTTTGCAAAGGTCAGCACCATGGTACCAACCCAATTTCCATTCTCTCAGCTGCCATCATCACTGATGGCTTAGGGGGTGAAGCACCACTGAGACTCCTCAGAGCCACTGGCTCCCATCCTAGCAGCATTGACTCACTGGTGATACCTGAAGCCAGATACAGCTGTTTTCCTTTGGATTGTCTTATGGTTGAGGATTTTGTCATGCTCCTTTACCCTTGTCTGTGGCTACAGCATGACCAAGTGTGTTGCATGCTGTGCACTGGTGGGAACATGCTGATACACGTGCCATGCGTGCGCTGCCTGTGTACCACACATTGTCCTCGGGTGTTTGCTTTCCTGTTGTGTGCCACATCACTTAAACCCTTTTCAAGACAGGAGAGAATTTCCTAAAATGGCTCCACAAATCGTGGTCACTATTAACCAACCACTGGTTTCCTTTTGCAGCAGTGTGGTTGTTTCAGGAATGGCACGCAAACCCCTGAAATGTCTCTTGAAAAGCCATCATCAAACAGTCTGTCTCACCCTGACATCCTGAAGACTACAGGCTGCTTAACATCTGATGTATTTTGGCACCCTGAACAGTTTGTGGCCATTTTTTGGTGTGTTATTGAAGATGCCTTTTGGCAACTCGGCTAGTTTGTGGCTTGTTTTTTGTGTGCTATTTGAACTTGCATGAAAATACATGTGATCTATTACCAGCAAATCCCAGCGACAGACCAATAGCACAATTTATTACCTCCTGGAACTAGAAAACAGCTTCTGTCTCTGTAAGGATTTATCTCCCATCCAGTATCTTTAATTCTTCCAGCTAAAAATAATTAAAAATATCTTTGATACCATCTTTTCTTTTATCTTTAAACTTGTGGGTTTTATCCCTGGAGGATAGTTTAATACTTAAAGCAAAAGCTGCACAGCTCTAACACCACCAGGTCTGTATTATTCAGAAGAGGTAATATTTAACCATTTGGGAGTATTTTCAGGGTTCTCTGTAATAGAGGCACATACATTTGGGAGCATAGGACTACCTAGCCATCTAAAATACCTCTTAGAGATGAATTAAAAAAATAACATGGGCCACCAGTAAATTAGGAAGCATTTAATATCTTGTAGGACCAACTAAAGTGCATATGACTACACATAGTAAATGATTTGACATGGGTTTTTGCAGCAGCTTCTTCAGATTTCAGAACAGCTGAGGTTTCACTGCTTCATTTTTCTTCTCTAGCTATGCAGAAGCTTTGAGTCACTTTATCAATGACTGTTGCAGCAGTGTGCTCTTGGTAGGGTGAAAGAAAAATAAAGCCACAGTGGAATTTATTAGCTGTTTTTAAAACTGCAGGCAAATGCTTTTGTGCTTGCTGAACAAGGCAAAGGCAGGTGGGGCAGCAGGGATGCAGACCTTTGAGGCATGCAGACCCGAGAGGGATGCTTCATGGTGGGCCAGGGCATGGGTCTGCTGCTGTGTTTTGGGGGAATTTGGCCTCTCTTGCCCTGCTCTGCTGGTGAAGTGCTTTCCTGACTATAGGAATGTTTCTGTTCAGCAATGCAGAGCTGCTGGGATGAATAATTCATTGAGTAATCAGCCATGGCTGAACATTTCAACTTTCAATCAGACTTAAGAAAAAATGCTTTTTTTTTTTTAATTCAGGCTATCTCTGATCTAATTTGTCTGTAGGATGAACTTAACTGATCTGGGCAGACGGGGATTAATTTAATATTAGAAACTGCAGGGAATGATGTGATAATGAAATATTAAACTCTTTTACTGCCGGATGCTGCTTCCCTTCCCAGCGAGGGTGGGTCCTGTGCCAGTTGTCCCTGCCGCCCCTCTGGCACTGGCTCCAACATGTGGCTCCGTACCTGGAGTGTTGGACCAGGGCTCAGGGCTTTGGATCCAATTTCAGCTTTGCCACAGCCCTGTTGAATGAATTCAGAAAAGTTGCTTCACTTCTGTGTCGATGCCACTGACTGCTGTGGATTGCTTTGGCGGGTGGAAAACACAGGCTGGCTCTGCAAGTGTGTGCAGAGACCTCGGCAGTGAGGTTATGCTCGTGTGCTCTGGGTTGTGGAGACACCTTCAGTATAGGGAGCTCTCATTTGAGAAAATATTGATGGTGGTTTTATTATTCTTTGTGACTCTGCTGGTGGTTTCAGGTGTTTGGATTTGTTTTCTTTCCCTGGTAGACTGGAATATGGCAAAGCACGACCTGATTCTGGGATGGGAGGAAGGCTCTGAGGAATGGCCATCATGTCAAAAATGACCAAGAAAACTTGTGATGCAGGACAAGAAACCCCATCCTGTAACAGCTGAGGGAGCTTTACTCCTTCTGAGTATTTTCTGCATTTCCTTCAGTGCAGGTTTCACTGTGCACTGTAAGATTAACAACTTTAATATCGGAGTCATATTTCACTTAACTCCTAAATTGCTTCTGAATAAAATTGCCTCTTATAAGACATAAGAGGTAAACACATATAACTCAAGGGGCTGCTGGGCCCTTTCGTGCTCCAGACAGACTCCTCAGATCATGGAAGCATCAGCAAGTGCCAGCAATGAGTGCAGCAAGCCATGACCATGGCACAGGCCCCTCTGCTTTCTGGAGCAATATCAGACTTCACCCTCGTCTGTGATGGGGTGTTGGCCTGGCTGCTGCGTGCAGTTCACTTTGAAAATAAACATGTTATTTTGAAGAAATTAGAAGGCACGGAATTACTGAAAGGTTTTTTTCTCATGCAATTGCAAAAAGGGCTGAGCTAAAATCCCCTGTAGCTAATGGTGTGATGCTTGCTGAGTATGCTGGTTGTTTTTTGATCTCAAATGTTAGTGCTTTTACTGACTGACTGTATCGGTTTGCACTGTGGGTTTCTCTACAGGACCTTCAGCCAGTATTGACCCCACCTCTAACCACTGCTGATGTATGTTTTTGTACTTTATCTGAAGGTACTGTGTGTTTCCTTGCCTGCTGCAGTTCTCTGCTCTGGCATATCCTCTTACCTCCTGCCATGGCTCAGGAGTCTGAGCTGGTGTGGAAACAGCTTCACTGCCACATCTACTCAAACAAAAGTGATTTGTGCATGCCCTGCGGGTCACAGATTGACCTCCTCAAAGCTTGCAGTGGGTAGCATGAGCTTTATAGACAGACAAAACTAGATTGCTTCCAGCACCAGACTGCCCTGCACCCTGAGTGCTGCCCTCCAGCAGCAGCCCCCTCTTTCTTCCCATTGACCCGCTCTCCAGGATGGTGCTCAGCAAACTCAGCTCTTCTACCTCAGCTCACTGGGAATTCTAAAATGTGAGATGAGGCTCCCAGTAGAACAAGTAAAGATTGTAGTGGTTGTAGTAAGACTGAAGCATGAGCAACTTGAAGCTTTCACTGTAAATCTGGAAAAAACCAATTACAAGTACAATCAGCTCTAGATAATTGGGGTTTTTTTAGTTGTTTTGGCATGTCCTCTCCAATTTAAGGCCTTGTGGAGCTGCACTGTGGGCTGGAGGAGGTTTCACTTGCTGCTTACCCTTGGAGTAGTGCCTGGGAATCAAGGCGTTTTTTTTCTTTTGTGCAATATCTGGAGTAAAGGAGAATGGAAATTCCCCTTTCCAGCCACTACTGTCTTTTAAATGGTTTCTGCCTTACTTTGTCTGAGATGGCTTAATATGTATTCCTGGGCTCTTTCTAGAACAAAAGGTTGATTTTTGCATCATACAGCAGGGAAAAAAAGAGGTTAATTGGGAATACCTTCTGTGAAGCTTGTGAAATGCAATGCACTAATTACCAGCACTCTAAGGAGAGTGCCCAGGACACCTTTTGATACATCATTAACACAGTTAAGAAGGTGTTTCTCTGGGTATGTCTGTAAGAGCAAACATCCATCCCAGACCTTACGCTGGGATTTTGTGTGCTACTGTCTCCCAAATCAGACAATAATTGGCATAAAACCCGAGATGGTGTGTGATGAAGAGTTTGCCTTGGCTGGGGACACAAGGACTGAGGAATGGCTGTTCTGGCTGTGACAGGGGAGGTGTGACAGGGAAGAGCAGCTGGAGGTGACATAGGAAGCATGGTTGGTCCTCCTGGGAAGCCTGGTTAGCCTGCTTTGAGCTGGTGGCTGAGAGAGAGCATCCACTGACCAAGGGAAGCAGAGATAGGATGGTGAGAAGCAGGAATAGGACATTCACCCCCACTGAGCTTGGGGACAGGCACAGTCTGACCTGTGTACATTACCAGGACTTCTTTCTGGAAGTACCATCCCACATGAAGTTATTTTTGCAATCGGAACAGTGTACAAAGGGTCACAGGACATTATGTCCACTCTGGCTGAACTAGTCTTGATCTAATGATAGAAGTATTGGACTCCTGAAATCATCATCATCATCACAGAGGAATTCCTCACCCCAGGCTAACCTTAGCAGACCTTTACTTGCAAGGACAAGCAAAACTTAACTGCCAGGTGAAACCTCTCATTTTGCTACAGTACCTACTGTACTCTTACAGAGGTACCCAAAAGACTTATGACATCCAGCTGCCCTGGAGGACCAGTGGCTGGGACAGAAGGTCTGTCTGCTCTGGTGCTGTCTATAGAGTGAGATCAGCCATCTGTCTGGAGCTATCACCCAGCAAGGGGAGAGATGGAAGAGTCCCAGGCTGTCCTGGACAGGGACCCTGCTCACATGGGCAGTGATGAAGGGGTTACAGCTCTGGATCCTGTTGTTCTGATTCTCCTCCATGGCACTAGGACATGGTGGGTGATAAGTAGGTGTGGTAAACTCTTGAGTCACCTCACCTGTTTAATGTATCTGAGGGTCCTTTTTTAGTTAGACACCAGAAGCAATGAGAGAGGTAAAATTTGACTCATGTCCTCTCTCATCCTCATGTCAGAGGAGGAAGACAATAAATAAGCATGAGAAGATGCCTTGAGCTTTCGTTTAAAGTGTCTTTGGTAGTTCCATTGAGCTGTGTTTATTTTACACTACACTATGCCCGTATATCTCTTCTGGATGCAAAGAGCCTTGTCACAGGATGGACAATTGGGTTCAGGATCCAATTAACAGAATCACAACAGGTGCTTTCCCAATCTGTTTTCTTATGGCAAATGAGGAATGTCTCCATTGCATGAAATCTTGGAACTTGTCACTTCTAATACACTGTTAATACATCAGTTGCCCAGAGCATGAAGGTGACTGCTGTCTCCATAGTGGTGCCAGAGAACAGTTCCCATATCTGTCTGCTTTTTCACTCTGCTTTTTGCAGTCCAAAAGCCACTATTGTTGCTGCTGATTGGAATAAAACAGCATGTAGGGGCACACTGGAGATTTAAGTTCATGTATGGAAGAGGGAGGAAGAGAAAGAAAACAAAAACCTGGATTAAATTTCACTGCTTGTGGGAGATGAAACCACGGGCCCTCTCCAGAGCGGGTGCTCTGTGGGTTTCTCTCAGTCTCACTGCTGGGCCAAGCTCTCCTCCTCACACTCTGCAGGGGTTTCAGTCCATGCTCTGCCTTGGATGGAGGGAGAAATTAAAAAAGCTGGTGACTTCATAAGTGGAAAAGTGTCCATTTGTGAGAACGAGCCCTTCTGAAAAGGCCCATATTGGATGCCAAGGTAATGTTTCCATAAAATGTGATATTCCAGAATGACTCCCAGCTCAAATGATCAGTGATGATAATATCCATTCCTCTAGGGAAAGATTCAGATTCCTTTATTGCCTCCTGTATATGGCCTTGGTCTCTAGACATTTGTCTACTTAATCTGTTCTCATTGCTGTAGTAGCACCAACAGCCAAAGAATTTGGTGTCTGTCTCATGTTACCATGCCTTGAAATGGTATCCTGTTCCTCAGGCATCAAAAAAGGCAGGACCTGGATGCTTTCCACATCCTGGTGTCCTGTGGCCAGCCTGTCCTGCTGGCACGAGAGAGGACTTTGTTCCCTGTACTTCCAGTCCAGCATTTCTGGTGGATATCTGAGCTTGATGCAACAGCCTTGGCTCTGTGGGAAGGTTGTCTTCAAAGTACAGGGATTTGACTGATCAGTGAGTTTTGAAGGTTACTCTTCATATAAATGTGGTTGCCCAAGGAATGAGAAAACAGCCCCCTTTCATTTTCAGTGGGCCATGCTGAAAAAACTTGGAGTTATTTTATAGGTTTTAAAATTAGGAGTTGATCTGCAGCAGTTTCTGAATTGCTACAGTAGGCTTGTCCGACTCTGGATGAGCTTCCATCTCTTAAGCATGTGGTTAAATCTCTTTGCTAGCTCTCTGAGGCAGCCTTTGTAGTTAAATTCTTTGGTTTGATGAGAAGAGCAAGGGGCCAGGAATTAGGCAGACAAGTGAACACGTGTGAGACTGCAAAAAAAAGGAGAGCACTTTAGAGGATCTACTCAACATTTTTGCTCAAACTGCAGTGCTGAGGAAGAGGGAGAAGAAGGGAGGACCAGGGTGTGTAACTGGACAAATAGATCTCCGTGTTTTCAAAGTGCTTTGAGGGTGAATGAAAACTCTCGGAGAAATGTGTTTTGCACCCAGCATGGCTATGAGATAAAGCACCTATTTCTGTTGTGCCTATGTGAGCAGAACAGGCACCATCAGTCCTGCCAGCTGTTCATGTGCCATTATCTAAGTAGCTTCAGATACAACATTGTTGTCTAATAATTAGTTTTAAAGTGGTTATTTTAAAGATTTCCCACCCATGCACACCTGTGGTTTCTCTATAATAGCCTCTTTAATTTCTGAGGTATTGAATGCCATGGGGATTGTCACAAAAAGCACTAGTAGTCAAGAGAAAAAAGAGGAAAAAAAACCTGGCTTGCTCCCTCTGTGTGGTGTCTCCTGCTCTCTCTGTCTGCACTCATTTCCCACCCAACTGAGCAGGGACTCTGAGATGTTCCTGTGGCTGCAAAATATGGGCAAGGACTCACGGCAGCAGGAATGCACAGTCCTACGGGGGCTGATCCAAAGCCTGCTGAAGTCAGTGGGATGTTCTTCACCATCTGCAGTGGCCTTTGAACTGGTCCCATATTTATTGTGCTTCAATAACAGTGATTAGCTTCAGCGCCCTGGTGCATTAAGCTGCAGAGCTACATCAAGCTCTTTTATTGTGGCTTGGTCCAGCAAGGTACAATTTCCTGTGGGTTAACCACATAATGTACAATGCCAATTATACTGACTTTCTGTTGTTGTCAGGCACTAACAGTGTTCAGGCTCAGCTAGTTATGGAGGCTGCATGCTGTTCCTGTGATGTTGGTCTTCAGAACCAGCCATGTTTTCTATTCCTCCTGTCCTATCTATAAAATGATGAATCAAGTGGCAGGACCAGACGTGTTCATGCTATGACTCCAGTGTGAGGCAGGTCTGTCTCAGAGCCCACCCATAGGTTTGGTCTCTACTGAGAGGCACATCCCTCTCAGGCTGGAGCAGAGGCATGGGGTGCACACTGAGGTCACCTGCTTGAGGCTGGGATAGGGTCTCCCCCCATGCCTCTGGCTGTTAATAGGCTGAGCTGCTGGGCATTGGATCTGGGCAATTTCACATCTGTTTGTATGTTCCTGTAATTATACGTGTAGCCTAGTGCTTGCAAGTGATGCTTTGCCCACCCTTTGCATGCAGAGCTGGGCCCTTGCTCCCTGCTTGCTCTGTACCATGTGTTGAGCTGGGTTTGCTAACTGGTGCTTCTGACATATTGCTGCTGTTGAGGTTTTTCTAATGTAACTGATGCAGAGAACATAGAAATTCAATCTAGCCCAGTGTAGTTTTCTGTTATAGGAATTACAAAGCACAAATTATTCCTTCCTATGGATGTTCTAGGTGCTGTTATTACAAGGCTTTTGTATTCCATCAGCTTTGCTAAGCTGGTTTGGCACCTTGCACCAGGAGGTGCTTAGAGGTTGTGAGGATGATGCTAAGCAGATGTGATATAGTTCTCTTGGAAAGTCTTGGAAAATTCCTTGGATGAAAGTCAGTGTGAGTGGCTCTTGATTGTCTCCCTGTGACCCCTTACCCAAAGCTCTTTCCTGGACTGAAACACAGCTCTGTTATCTTTGCTGCTGATCCACCAGGAATGTTAACAAAGCTGTCTTGGAGCAGTTAGGAGGAACGTGGTGTTTTCACTCCTGTGCACAGCCATATGTGTGCACTGAATGTTGCACTCAATGTTGCACTCATCTGCCTGTCATGCACAAAAGGGCTGCAGTGGCTTTTCCAAACACTTTTGCACTGACACAACCACATGCATGTGCCTACTGTTATGCACCTGCTCTCCTGCATGGTTATTCTGCTGCCCATAGACAATTTTTGGTTACCCCATCAATAGGCATTGTTAGTCCTTCCACCCTCTGCCTTGCAGGCTCTGCACTGCCTTCTGAAAGCACACGACAAATTCACAAGAAATACAGAAATAAAATGGAGACAAAGAAACCTCCACAAGAGGTTCTGCCTTGGATGATGCCAGAACAAGCCTGTTCTGCATCCTGTGCCAAAGGTCAGTCTAAAGAAACATCTGCCATTTAACTCAGCTTGGGTATAGTTTTATTTTATTTAAAAGACCACCCTTATAAACATCACTTCAGCTCGAGGGGGACGAGCCAAGGACAACTCGGCATTGTCCTGCCTCTGTGTGAGCAGCAGCAGCACACTGAGCAGGGTCCACGTTTCAGCTTGTCTCCTTGGGAGGGCAGGGTTTTCCTTAAGCTCCCCCAGGTCCTGCAGGGAGGTGCTGAATCTCTCGGGGCTGAAGCTGTCTTGCACCATGCCAGGTAGATGGCTTCAACTCGGCATGGCCTTGGGCAGAGCTCTCAGGTCTCCCTGCTTGTACCCCGAAGTGACTTGCTCCCTTTCCCAACCAACCTGGCAGATCCACTCTCTTCTTGAAAATTAAGAAATAAAGCAAGCACGGAACTGTGTGTTAGTTTATGCTGAAGAGAAGATCCAAGATGTACACAGTGTACTGTGCATTGATCTCAAAGGACTTCAGTAAGGAAAGCAACTATTGTGAATTTTATCAACAGGGAAGTGGTGCTAGATGTTCAAGGTCTAGACTGGGACAGGAGCTCAGCTTCCTGCAGGAGAGACAAAGGGGACACCCTGACACACTGTTCCTGCTAACCCTCAGGAGAGATACCTACAGCCTTTCTCTAACCCTGTCTGGCACACTGTTTCCCAAAGCTGCAAGCCCTTTCCTCCATGCACATCATCTCCTCTCGTTGTTTCACAGCTGTGTGAGGAGGTTTGCTTTGATCTGATGTTCCTAGCTCCTCTAGAAGAGGCTTCTGCAGTTTGCTGATCTACGGTGGGGGGGTAACACATGCAGCTGCTGGCAGGCTTGTGAGAAGAAACCTTGCAAAAAGCAGTTTCTACAGCTTCTAAGCCTTCAAAGCCAATTTTCTGGTGTAGTTTGTGGGCTCGGATTGGCTATGGGCAGCTGCAGTGGGTGTTAGTGCAGCGCTGGGTAGTGCTGTGGATACTTCAAGCTCCCAAAGCTGCAAATTCAGTTGGTCTCTCTAAGGAGAAACAACTGTGTTTAACTAATACCAGGGTCATCTGACATTAGCCTGCTTTCCTTAGCCAAGATATGCAAAATGATGGTTAATCCATTTGGGCAGCATTTTTACATGTCAGTGATGGATTTACCTGACTGGTCAGAAAAGCTCCAAATACGGCAGTGCAGCTCTTCCATAAGCACATATCCAGAGATATCCATTCTTTTCACAGCAGGCCTGGAAGGCTGCTTTATTATTCATTGGGGAAAAAAAGAAAGGATATTTGCTGCAGTGACTCTGGAGGCAGCTGTATAACTTGGCTCGGGCAGGGCAGAGCCATCCCACGGAGCTGCTAGCACACAGCATGCACAGAGTGAGGTCTCTCCTGCTGCAGAGACATCTCCTGTGGCTTTCTCACTCAGGAACACAGATGCTGTGTGCTACCTGTGTATGGACATCCTGATGCCACGACACCAGCTTTGTACAAGATTAAACCCTCTCTGTAGTAAATACCTTTGCTTTTAACATTAGCAGCTGAAATTTGTTGTTTGTTTTGAAGTCCTCAGTCACCTTTGTGGCCCCACTGTACTGAGCATCTACACAGGCTTTGCAAGAGGGGAATTATATCCTAAATAGCCAAGAGGGATAAAGACTGGGGGAAAGAAAGGGCAAGTTAGTGACAAGAATCTTAAATACAGAAATTAATTGACTGGTCTGGGTTCATATGAAAGTCTGTGTTGGAGCCAGTTTAACTAAAATGTCTTCAATTTCAGCCAAGAGTCTTCAGCACGTCCCCATCACTCTCCTCTGTTGTGTGGGATGTGCTGATTCCCTCAGGTGGGAAGGGTACAGGAGACCACCTCCTTTCCCTGGGACAAAAGCAACTACAATGGGGTCTGCAGGAACGCTGCGGTGAATCCCTCCGTTTATTTTCCCTTTCAAGGCAGAGTGATTAAGAGTTGGAAATCTTTGTCATAATATTTGATTGTCATGTCCATAGTGCTCAAAGAACTACCTTACTGCTGCTCATACTTTGGCATCTGCTTTTCTTTTCCATGAGGATTAATTTATCTTAAGGATCTGTCCATCGATGGGTGCACCACTTGTGTTGCCTTTGGCACATCTGGAAAAACAAGTCTCGGGTGTTTTGTGGCTGGAAGTGCATTTGGTACCAGTGAATTAACTCTGTTACGGGAGTTACTGGATGTCTGTGTGAAACGGGTGATGCCTGAATCAGCCAGGACAGTAGTTACAGTCAGAGCTGCTGTGACAAATCCTGTCTGGTTCTGTGTCAGTGCACGTTTCACTCTGTCATTGAGGCAGGTTCTTTCACTGATTTTTTTTTAATGTATTTGCTCTTAGTATGTGATTTTATTCTCTTCCTAGACAGCTGAAAACCAGTGACAGCAACTACTTGACATGCAATTAAATCTGATAATTATTATGCATGCATGAGTGTTTTGGTATTTGAAGCTAAATTTACAGTATTTGCACTTTCTCTTGTGGCAAAAACATGAGCTCTCATCACAGACAGATGGCTTTCCAGGTGATAAACTTATGAGAAATCTGGATTTAGCAGCAAGCCTCCAGTGTGCATGTAGATCTGACTTTTGACTGGTGTACTGCTGGATTTCTAACTGTGTTGAGGGGGTGTTTGTTCCTGGGAAAGCAGAATAAAAGAGCTAGACTTTCTCTTGAAAGGTTTACAGTACCTACTGCATTTGGCCAACTGCTACAGTTTGGCCTTAAAGCTGCCTGAGGAGACTTGTGGGAGTCACACATGCATGTTAGATTTATGTGCTTTATCCTGTAGAATTCAGACCTGTAGCATTTTCACGTGGTAGCTGCTTGAATTATATATTAAGTAAGAGAAGTAGCTCTGGTCACAGCCTGTGACAGTGTAATGTTGTACTTCAGTAAAACGAGGGACAATAAACTTAGGAAATATCTCAATTTTAAACCAGAAGTGGCTGGACTGGGTTGAACCAGTTTTGCTCTTGGTGTCTTTTTGTGTAACTGGCACATTTGCTTCTTGCATTGCTGCTGAGAATGAAGCTGGTGACTTATTATAGCTCCAAGGTCTCTTTCCTGAGCAATAAAAGTTAGCGAAGGGTCCATCACTGGGTATGTAAAACTAAGATAATTTTTCCTCGTGTGCATTTCTTTGCTAATATCCCCAGTGGGTTTATTTGCTGCTTGGCACTCACTCAAAAATGTGAGATTTTTTTTTTCCTGCAAGTTTTGAAGTTAGCTTTCAGTTTTGCTACACTGGAAAATTGGGAATCGGGGACAAACTGCCTGCTTTTGGTTTGTGCTTATGATTGCTGCAACTCTGGGAGTAGGAATTGGGCAGAGGGTGGGTGCTGCACCACTCCTTTCCATGGGTGCCCACCCTTGTCCAGGCAGGTTTGGACAGAGGGATGCACAACACAGTGAGCAGCTGCTCTCTGCTTCTCTACTTAAACTGTGGGACTTTTTGCAAGAGTCCTGTGGTTCGAACAAAATGGACAGAGGATTTTTTAGATTAAGTGCAAGCAAACTGATGAATAAAACTTCATCTCGAAGTGAGAAATTGTGTTGCTTTGCCTCCTAAAGGCTGAAATGAGACAATTCAGTATTTGGGAAAAGAAAGAAAAAAGAATTTCCAGAAGGATTCTTAAATTTCTTGGTGGATTTGCAAATAGTTTTGGTAAACACAAACGTCATCCTTTTCTGGCAAAAGGAGTTATCCAGCTGAACACATTGCCTGGCCCCGACTGCAGTTCGCTGCCTCTTTCAGCCACCACAAAGCGGGTACCCAGCCTTTCCCAGCCAGCAGGAGCACTGCAGGGCACCCTGCCCTGGTGTATTTACAGCTATACCTTCTCTGAGTCTTGAGGCAATGTTAAATGCTCCCTTGATTAAAGTAGCAAAAAAAAAATAATGGAGTTTTGACTTGTGCTCCCTGGAAATCCTGGTGAAATCCAGTCTGTGGGGCACTGAATGGCCCAGAAATGGGGGATTTAAGACTTCAGGAGGATGAGAGCGCTCCTGGTCTCACCCCACAGAGAAGGAAGAGCTAGGAAATAGGGTGCAGGTGTAGGGGCATGGTCTGGGGTGTGTGAGCACACAGCCATGGGTATACACACATCCCTCTCACATTGATTTCAAATTTTGTTTATTCAGAAATCAGCTGTTGGATCTTTGACTGATGGTAGGTTTCTGCAAGGAGGAATAAATAGGGTGCAATGATTATTTTATAGCTGTCATTAACCAAGCAATTAATCTATGTCTTGGAGGAGGTAGCTCCTTCTTCAGACCTCACTGACTGCTCAGCCCCCCCTGTATATTCAGAAGGTTCTCATGGATGAGCTGCTGTTTGGTTTCAGGAAGAGGACAGTTGTCTAATGTTTGGTGTCTGAGTGTGGCTGATGTCCCATAAAGTTATTTGTGGGTGCAGAGCTGGGGGACGTGCTGCTTGTGAACTGCTCAGAGCCCTGCTTTTACCCGTAGACTTGGAATAATGTTCCCTTACTGTTGCCTGTGCTGAGTGGTGATGGATGTGTGTGTTTGAAGCACCAAAATACCACAGCCTGGAGTGGAAATTGAAAGGCTTGAATGAAATGTCTCATCATTCAGAGATGACCCAGTATCGACAGAAACATCACCTGCAATCATTTCCTGACTTGCAGGTGTCTTCTTTTCTCTTGGCTTTATTGTGCTGAGTTGACAAACACACTTGCAAGCCCCCGCTGAGAGCACGGTGCTGGATTCAAACAAGAAACAAGACTGCAGCCCAGGGCTGAGGCTGTGTGACCATTTAATGACCATTTAAATGCCTTGGAGGGGAATAGATGGTTAAAACCTAAATAGAGTTCTGTACGAGCAAATGGAGTTCACTGCCAGAGGACTTATCACCCTGTAGTTCTGAATCTACTCCTAAGCATTAATTTGCTTCTAATTCTGTAACTTGCTTAGAGCTGTGTTGGCATTGCATGGCTGTATCCCTGCTAATGAGGTAACAGGGCTAATGTGAGCAGAGGACTCCTGTACGGATGTTGGCAGCATCCCAGAGGAGGTACTTTTAGACTCATTGGAGAAGTGCCAGACGTCACGAAGGATATGTTTATCCTAATGATGCTTTATCATCAGTGAAAGCCGGGACAGGCGAAGTGTTCTTGGTGTAGGCAGGGCTATGTTCACGTTTTGTAACAGTAAAGCAAAATTATCTCCTGTGAATAGAACAAGTGATCTCACTAGTAGGGAACTTGTACTTTTATAACTGAGAATATTAAGGACTTCAGATAGCACAGCTTGGCCCATTGAAGATCACATCTCCTCACCCCTCCTCCTCTCTCTGTGTCTTTTTCTCCTGGACTTGGTGATGTAAGTCTGCTACCTCAGGCTGGATGTTGGGGTTTGTTGATGGATGCCCTGAGAATAACAACGTCAGAGGTTCCCAGTTCCTCCTTGGAGGAGGGCAGAGGGCACATACACTTGTCCAGGACAGATGATGCTCCCTCATGTGGGTGCTCATGTGTTTGGGGTCAGTGCATTAGGGGATGCTGAGGGTTCCCTGTCATGGCAAGCCTGTCTTACTAATGTGAACCATGGTGTAACTCCACTACAGACACCTGTGTGAATGGAGAATCAAGCCCAGTGCATAGGCATGAATGTAGAATAAAAGTGAATATGACCAACGCCAGGACAAACACCCCAGGATATGCCTTATCCACATTGGCCAGTCCTACCCCAAATTCAAACTGGATTGCATGTAACAAACATCAGCTGCTTTAGCTTTATTTCATTGTTTTCAGTCCTCATGCAACTACAAATTTATCATTACTGCTAAAGAAAAGAGGAATCTACAGCCATTCATGGGATAACAAATTTAAGCTCTGTGAGATAGCTGATACTATTAAAAAACACAGCCCAATTATAGCTTTCATTACTGATGGCTACCTGAGGAGATGTGCACTATAAAATATACAGATAAAAAGCGAAAGACCATTTAGATAGATGTTCAGCTGAATGTTGCTAGCATCAAATCAGTGGCACTGAAGAAAATGAGAACGGACATGGCACAGCCTCTGGACTAAATGTGTACACATCATGGATCTGCTAAGGCTTTGCCTTTACGATGTACACTTTAAATCAAAGCAACATTGAAGTCAATACCAATTGTTCTTGAAGATATATTTTACCTTCAGGCACTGCTGTTTCCCAAAGGAGCATGAGCAAGGACGTATGTCTCTGTGCAGTGCTGACTGCTCGTGGACAGGGATCTCCCTGAAATCCTCTGAAACCGATTCCTCCTTTGGAAGTACCCACTGCTGCTGCTAAGGGACCGTTGTCTGTTCTTCAGGTACTCCCTGTAGTTTTTGGTGAGCAGGGTGTAGAGGAAGGGGTTGATGCAGCTGTTGCTATAGGTCAGACAAGTTGTCAGATAATTAATATTCTTCATCACCTTGGGAGATAAAGGTAAGGATTCATAATACTGGAAGAGGAGCTGCCATATCCAGAAAGGCAAGAAGCAAGCCCAGAACACCAGCACTATCGTGAAGATTAAATAGAGCACCTTTTGATTTGGCAGCCTCTTGGTCTGCTTGAAGGATGCTGTTTGTGACACCCAGTAAATCTTGGCTAATCGGATGTAAAGGTAGCCGATGATTACCCCTGGGCCCACGATGCTGGTACCAAAAAGGATGGTGAGATAGACTTTGTAGGACAGCTTGCTCCAAGTGGGCAGGCAGATGCTTTTGTTGTCCCTTTGCACAAGCTGGATCATGATGAGCATTGGGAGTGTGAGCAGCAGTGACACCAGCCAGATGACAACAGCAATGGCCTTTCGGTAGCTCTTGGACCTCTTCACTGTGTCCAGGGGCTTCAGCACCGCAAAGTAACGCTCCGTGCTCATGACTGTGAGGGTGAAGATGCTGGCGTGCATAGTGAGGAAATCCAGACTGAACAGGATGCGACAGCCAATGTCCCCAAAGTACCATTTCTGAATGAAGTAGGTCCCAACGATGAAGGGAATTGTGAGAAGGTAGAGCAGGTCTGCCAGCGCCAGGTTGATGATGTAAATATACATGGAGGCAGATGATCGCAAGTAATGGCACATCACCAGCAAGGTATAGACATTGCCTGTCACCCCAATCACACACATGAGGGAGAGGATTGTCCCGATGGTGCAGATGGCAATCATGTCCTCCATGGAACCAGTGGCTGAGGTGCCGTCCTCAGTGACATTGGCAGAGGCATTGGGTCTGATTCTGAACAAGCTGCCTTCGCTTGTGTCTGTCACCATGTAGGGGGTTGCAGAGAAGTGGTTCTCCAGCTCCTCGGTTAGGGACATCCTCCTGGCCTTTTAATTCTGGAGGTTTTGTTCATGCCACTGGGATCTGAAGATCTTTTCCCTCTGCTGTTAGAAATGCAGCTGCTGGGAGATGGTGAACCATTTCTTAACAGGATCTCATCCAAGGAAGATCTGTTCTCCACTAAAGGAAAGACATCAGAAACCAACATATTAGAAATCTGCCAGAGCAACACAAAGTATAACTTAGAAGTTACCTGTCCCTGAGTACACATCTGCACTGTCTGCATGTGCCAAAGGTCTTCTGCACTGGTGCCACTAATGTGTAAGGTTCAGCTTTCAGGAATGGCACATCTTAGTGTGTCCATGGAAAAGAGAGAAAATAGATGGTGTGGATCATTGGAACTGCTTGCTGCAATCCTTAAAATCAGTTTGGGGTTGGGGAAAGAAGCATCCTTCCTAAATTTATATCAGCATGATTGCTGAAACCCCAGCTCTTAACTCTTAAGGAATAAAAGACCCCCAAAAACAGGAAAACAAACTTTGGATTTACCACTTGCAGCCAAATAGTCTGTTTTGTGTGATGCACTCAAAGTCCTGTCCAGCATTTCTGCAGTGTTTTCACAAAGCAATTTCCCTTGAATGAGAAGCTCTTGCTCTGTCCTGACCTGCAGTTTCAAATTGTAGTTGAGTGATGGAGAGAGAAAAAAAAGGCATTTTATATCTATAGCTCAAGGTGCAAGTTGCACTGTGGGTTTTAGATGTCTGTAAAGGCAGGGTTTTTCATGCTCTCTGTCAAGTGTGATCCCACAGATTTTCACGTTTCTGTGCATATATTTGAGCCAGACCTGTCTGTGAACTTGTCTGAACAGCCTTTTGCAGCGAGGTGTGAGATTGCTCTGCAGCGTGGTGGGCAGGGAGTCACTCTTCATGTGCAGGAGCTTTTGGTTAGCTCAAGTCAGACACTAGAAAATCCTGTCTTGCTTTGAATTTATACTGTCTCTGGGTATAGGCAAAGGAAGATTAAACCTACCTGAGAGGAGCACTGAAGAAGTAGGTAAAATGCCTGGATTTTAAGGCATTCTGGAAGCCTATGCCAACCCCCAGGTCTGCACACAGAAGTGCGTTTGCACTGTATATTCTACGGAGTTCAGATTGTCCCTTTGTTTGGAAAATACTGAGAGGGGGTGCTGGACTGCCTCATCCTTGCAGGGCTCAGCAGGCAAAGTCTTCCCTCTGCCTCGCTCCACTGGGCAAACTGGGTTTGTTTTATCCTGGGAATTTGTAAAGTTTAGCAGATTTCCCCTGTGAGTTTGGTGTCTCTTTGCCTCCGCACCAGCTCTGACTCCTTTGCTTCTTTCCAACCACTTGCTCGTTGGCAGCAGGGTTACAGCACCAGGTCCTCCGCTACTGCCCTTGTGCCAGTCCCTGGCAGTCACTTCTGTAGCACTTGAGGATGTCAGGGCTTGCCCTCACCTTCCCTTCTTTCCATTACCACTGGCTGCAGGTGGTGGGTGCTGTGGAGAAGTCACGCAGAAACTTTGTATAAAACAGAGTAATCCAGGACAGAGGGAGACTTCTCCTCACTTAGCAATTGGGATAAGGGTGCAAAAAAACCCCCAGGAAAAACACAATACACAAAACCCATCTCCCACTCAGGTTCCTTGGGTACAGACATCCGAGGGGGAGACACGAAACGTGGTCCTGCAGTGGTCAGTGCTCTTGGATATCATTCCTCTGGACTGGTCTCCATCAGCTTCACCGGCATCTCAGTTTTCTTGGACCTTGCAAACCCAAATCTGCCTCCTCCCTCCCCTGCTGTGCTGTGAGATTCCCCCCCCTGCTTGACTTTGGCCATGTGTAGCCAGCATGTCCCTGCACCAACCTGCTCCCTCATCATCCACCTTATTGATATTCATGTGCAAGTTGTTCTGGCAGCAAAAATCGTCACACATGAAGGAACCATGGACTCTCAGGGAGCTCTGCCTGCTCCTCTGCCACACGATCACAGGCACACTTGGTCAGAAAGTAATGGCTCTGCATGGGATGCTCCAGCCAAGCCTGGAGCTGCTCATGCACACAGCTAACAAGTGCAGTTGGATCTGTGATAGCTCATTTTCAGGATCATGTTTCTATGGCCCAGGTGCTGCCTTCTTGCAGCTGCTTCACTTTGTGTTCTGGGCACTTGTAGCAGATCTGTGCCATTCCTGGGCAGGTCTGTTCAGTTCCCCGGTGTGACAGCTCCTGCTGGAGAGAACTCTGCACACCGTGTCTGTCTGCTCTGTTCCTCTGCCACTGAACCTGCATTTTGCTTCATTCATAAAATTACCACGGCACTAATTCAATTCAGATGCTTCTCATGTCTCCAGCCAGAGCCCACAGCCAGGCAAGTCCTCCCTCCCAGAGGAGGAAAATTAAGCACATTGGGGAAACCTTGCATCGTTATAAAGTCATTGTCATTGCTGCACTTTTACATAAATGCACACACTCACACACATGCACACACACAACAGAGAGCTTGTTATTCCCAGCAGTCATTCAAGCATCTTATGGTCTAAGCAATTATCTCAGCCAGTCCTGCCTTTCCCTCTACATTATCATCACACAGGAGCACCATGCACATTCCAGTAGCTACAAAGATAAAGAAATTCTTCCTGCTCAAACCTTGCTCTTAAATCCAGCAGATGAACTTTCCTACAAGAAATAAAATAAAAATTAATCTAGTAGTATTAAAGGTGAAACTTGAAAAGGGAAAAAAAAGGAAAAAAAGAACAATAGAGAATCCTCCTTCATGGGCAGACAGCGAGAGATCCCCGTGCTCCGTCGCATCTGGAAAGGCAGCAGCAGGAAGGGAGCGTGCTACCTAGCCAAGTATGTTTGAAATCTGTGCGCTCTTAATACTCTCATTCTCCTCCCTTTACTCACGCCTGCTATTTCTGTTACTCAGTGACGTTAGGCATAGCGTGGTTTTGACTGCAGCCAGTGAAGAGCCTTTTTAAAGCAGCAGCATTTTGATAGCCGTGGCTGGTTTAGCTGGCTGCCCCCGCCTGGCTGTGAGCCAGCTGGGGATGGGAGATGTCGAGGCTGTTTTCATCCCAGGACCGGTGATACAGAAAACCATCCCACCCCTCCTTATTTCGCACTGAAAAGTGCAAATGCCTGATGTTGTCTGAACAAAACCAATGTGTCAGGGGCAAGCAGTCGGGCTGGGGAGGGTTAAATTCCTGTGGGGAGGATTGGCTGCCCAGGGAAACAGCAGAGCTCCTCATTTGGAGATCAATTCCAAAGTGAAGCCAAAGTTTATTTGTGTTGGGTAGTGTATTAACAGATGAACCTGTGCGGTGGTATCACACCACAGCATCTAAGATATTTCAGACTGGTGGTAACAAAACATTATCTAGGTTGTTTGGGGTTTGGTTGGTTCCCTTTTCCCAGTGAAACTCAAGGAGGGCAAAGATGGAGAGAGATCAACCAGGCACCTAGAAAATAACAGGTGTGAGGAAGGGACTGGCTCTGAAAGATGCTGAAGCTAAAGTGAGGATTATTTTGTTACCAGCTGAATATTGCTCTGGTTGCTTGCGTGTGATGGGATTTCTCTTCCTCCCAGTTACCTGCTTTAGCTCTGTGGAATGCAGAGAATTGTTTGATTTATGCCTGCAGGAAGCACTGAGCACCCACCTCTCCTGGGCTGTCTCCTGCTGGACACGGTTGTGTGGGAGATGTGTGCCAGGCTCATTTTTTGCTTCATTGGTTTGTATTTGGGCACCCACTGCAATTAGGTGATGCTTCCCAGCATGGGGCTCCTGGGAGGCTGCAGCACCTGGCACACCAGCCAGCCTGGCTCATCCATCCTGCATCACTGTTACTAACCGAGACCTGTTTCCTCCTCCAAGTAGTTCCCTGGATACTTTCATCATTTCTTTCTCATTCTCAACCTTTTACACTCTGCTGCCCAGGTGCTTTCAGCTGCATCTTGTGTCTCAGGTCTTGTCTTCCTGCAGTGTGAACCCAGTTGTGCTCAAGCTGCACAGGGTGACTGTGGTGGCACCCGGAGAGCTCGGTGAGCGCTGGCTGTGGCTGTCCCTGCAATGGGGCAGCTGGTGTGCAAAGCAGTGCCCCTCTGATGTACAGGCTTTTGAGTGTGGTGAGGATTCAGGTGAGGAGCAAATCCTCATGTGGAGGCTTGAATTTTGCAATGCAAATAGGTTTGAAGTTAGCAGCTCTAGCAAGGGCTGGCTAAGCAATTGAGGTTGTGTGAACACTATGCCCGGCCAAGCTGCTTCAGTCTCCAGCACGTGTGTGCAGGTCTCTCTCAAGTGACCTACACTGGACCTGTCAAGCTCCTGTCACTCTGTCACTAAGGGGCCAGTTGGGTTGGTACTGACCCATGATAGGGAGAGGAAGGGGGAATAGGATGGGGGAAGGTTTCTGGCCGATCAATCAATCTCCTGGATCTGTTGGTCCCAACCTGATACTTCCTTTTTTGGTGTTTAAACCTTTGAAAAAATATTATACAAGTGTGTTTGTTTATCAGGAAATCTCAGTGCCCACAGGGCTGCAATTAGGCAAAGTTGAACTCCCATAGGGTCTGTGTCCTGCTGGAGTTGTTAGAGGTGGTGTCTGGAGAGGCGTCCGAGTGCCGCATGAACAGTGTCCGGTTCAAAGCCCTGGCTCAGAGGGTTGTTTGTGGTTGTAGTTTTGCTGCTTCTGTTCCCCTTATTTCCTTCATGAGTCACACGGAGACCATTGAGCTCACTCATCTCCTGGTGCCCTAAGTTTCAGGGTTTTACACACTTGTCAGATGCTATTAGAGACAGACAGGAGTTCCAGCACACATGGTTTGTAACAGGACTAGGAACTGCACAGTCAATAACGGAGGAAGGTAGGAGCCCTCTGAGATATGAAACAGGTCTGTTTAGTCATTCAAACAACATCCACTGCTACAGGGCTCAAGTTCTTCATAGGGGGCTTCTGAAGTTACTGCAAAGGTAATAACCATTGTCATTCTATTAAATGCAGGATAAAATAGGCTTCCCCCCTTTGATATAAGGATTTATGCCAGCGCTGTGTGAATTTCATTGTATATGGTTACTGATTCAAACCTCAACTGAAGCAGTCAAGTCTTATGTCTCTTATGCACCCCACTGGCTGTGCACATCCCCAGCTGAGCACCCCACTGGCTGTGCACCTCACCAACCCTCTGCTGCTTCCCCCAGCCTGTGCGGGGTCCCTTCGACATGTTCCACCCTCAGGAAGGTGCCTGTGCTGGGGGCTCCTTTTGTGCCCATCAGGGATGAGGTGAATTGGACTGAGTGGAGTAGTTTTGTGCAGTGATGGTGGGGCAGGGGTTCAGAGTGTAGCAAGGCCGAGGTGCTTCAATGCTCCCCCAGGCCCTGCACAGCTGGGATGAGGTGGGTCTGTGGCTCTGCTACCCTCGTGCAGGGTATGCAGTCAGCTCAGAGACCTTTTCTCCTGGTTGCTCTGCTCTGGTTGTACCATCCCACTAAGGAGACTCTGAACTGCTCTGAGGTCAGATACACTTTACAGACAAACCATATTAGGAGGAGATGTTATTCCATCTCCGCAGCTGAGCTGACTCCAGCCCTGAGCCCTGGATGGCAGACAGGATGGCATTTGTTTCCTGGGTGAGATGCAGCAGTGGGGTCATTTGGCCTCTGTTTCAGCAGCCCTCAGTATTTGCAGACTGGTCTGAGTCTCCACAAGGCATCCTGGCGCCTGCCTTGGGGCTGGGAGTGCTCCCATGGCTGTACCAAGGACCCCAGTAATGGACATTCAGATGTAACATCTGGTGTTTGACATGTGAATGGGGGTGATTTTTCCACACTGATGGCTTCATCTGTTTGGGGCCAGCACAGGCACTGATGGTCCCTCTGGGGGAATGTTTCTGGGGCTCCTTCATGGATACTCAGGGTCAGGCAAGGGGCATTGGTACAAATGCAGACAAAACTGAAATACATTGATGTACAATATATTTGGGCTTTACAAGTCTGCTTTGCCAAATCCATTTACCCCTCAGTGTATATATGTGCAAACCACTATGGTAACAATAATTAGACCCAACCCAACTGTGATTTTCATCAGACTACCAGTGATGTCTTACTGGAGCATGGGTTTTCAGTGGCTTTCCCCCTAACTGACTACATTTATGTACAAACTTTATAACTCGTTTGTTCTGTTGTGTCTTTTTTTTAATTATTATTAGAAATTCTCAAGTAACTGCTTGTGTCCTCGATCTGAGAGGTCTGAAAAGCATCCCAGACCTGCCAAGGAGCAGTTTTCCTCACCTTTTTTCTACTGCTGCATCAAGAGTTGTTCTTCAAGGTACAGAGAATAGAGATAAGGATGCTGGAAACCTTTGCTAGTGAGTATGTAATTTATGCAAGTGTAGAAAGTCATGATCAGTTGTGAGTGGTTCCATATCTGACATCAGTGACTAATGCAGCTGCTCACAGATTTGTCTCAGTGGAACATGTCCCTGGCCAGGCCCTGTTGTCTGTGATGGGAGAGATGCATCTGCCTTTGATGGTCTGTGCTAAGTCATAAGCTCATCTTATCCTCAGTTGTTTTTTGGAGAGGTTTTAGCAGTGCTAAAGCTATTTTGGCAGTGCTTGTAGCTGGGTGCTACTAATCCAAATAAGCTGGTGACTTTTCTGGCAGCCTTCTGCACTATATAGAGCAGCCAATGTGTCATTCACAGAGCTGCCTCATTAAAACTTTTGAATCAAACCATGCTGCCAGGTCCTCCATGGCTTTGGGAAGTTCCCCCACACCCTAGCCTGCACGGCCCCATTTACATTTTTATTAACGAGGTCTATGATGTGCTACTTGAGCTGCTCAATCCTCTGACCTCCCCACCTCCTTTTCAATTCCTAGAAGAGCTGCAGAGAGTTTGATTGCTCAGGGGAATGCAGTCAGGCTGTGCTAAGCAGAAGAGGTCATTGCTTCCCTCCAAATGCCGAGAAGAGCTCCCATCTTACAAGTGCCTTTTGGGAGAACCTTTTCAGCACAGGAGAGGATTTGGCCTGGGTAATATTTCCCAGTTCCCTCCATGCCAATTATAATCTGATCATCTTTCTGACAGCATTTTGAGAGTGGCTGGGGAACGGAAGCACAGAATATTTTACTGAATTCTCTTTATTGCAAAACAATCAGGATTAACAAACAAAAATATTGCAGCAGAGTTCTCCTGGTAATCCTCCAAATCATCATTAGAAAACCCCTGGGGAGTACAGCCAAACTGAGAGAAGCACCTTCCACGGGCCAAAACACGATGCTAGGCTAGAGGTGAAAGTTTCCTTGCCATTATTTATATTTTATGTATACCTCCACTTTCCAGTCTGCAGAGTTGTGCTGACCACACCACAGCTTTGTAGTCATCAGTCATCCTCTCCTCTTCATTAACTGTCACGTCCCCCCTGGGAGGGTATCCTGTATTTCTCAGCCCAGTGCCTTAAAACTGGGTATCAGAGGATTTAGCAAAGTGCTTTGGGGCCAGAAGACTTGTGGGGAAAATCAGGCTCCCACCATTTCTAGCTGAAGCTCCTGGTGGTGATCCCAGGTGTTGTCTCAGTGTGGAGGGCAGCACACATCTTCTGCTCTTGCTGCCTCTGCCTGGCAACAAAGATTTCTGCTGGAGCTTTCAAAAACCTCTCACAAGATACACAAGATGAAGCGTGAAAGGTTGTCTGGCAGCATGTAAAGAGCAGCAAATGTCATTGCATAGAGTTTATGCCGCTGTGGACTCTGTGGTGGCATTTGCCATTCTGCACACCTGGGGGTAGAGCTGTGAAGGACCTGGGGATGATAACAACCACTGACAGCTGGTGCTGGAAAGGGTCACCTCTCTGAAGCAGCAGACGCTAATTCAAATTCTTCTGTAAAAAGCTGCTTTTCTATAATAAATTACACTCTCACATAATACATGTTCTTGCTTACTCTGATGAGCAACTTCTGTTCCCACTGGTGATAGCTCATTCCTGACTTCTAGTGTCTGACTTCACATTGCTCTGTAGTCAGTAAAGGAGGTGGTAAATTCCCTTTTTAACCCCTTGTGTCAGTGTCGCCAGACTTTGAGCCATTCCCAGCTGCAGTGTGGTCTGTATGGCTTGGGTGCTTCAGGGTATGAGCAGCATCAGCTGAAATGGCTGCCTGGCACAAGGGGTTTGGCTGTGTGGTTCATTCTGTGGCATGTGGGGCCATCACAGTGGATGGAGATGTCCCTTGCCATCGGGTGATGGTGGTGGCACTGTGTACCAATCTGCAGGACAGGCTGGGGCACTGGGCGATTCGAGTGAGTTAAAGCTTGCTCCTCCTCAAAATCCAGCAGTGAAGCATCTGTCCTCAGGTATGATGAGCTTGGGGCATTTACCTTTTATGCCCTGTGTGTTGCTGTGAGGTGCCTGCCGAGGCGCGTCGGAAAAACTGCGTGCAGGGTACTTGAAGGAAAAAGATTTTGGGCTACAAGCACTGCCAGAAATGACAGGTGTTAGTTATAAGACACAAAAGCATGTGCCAGTTTTTAAATAAAGCATTTTGTCCTCCATGGGTTGCTTCCTGTGATGAGGAGCAAGGAGCAGATGCGTCACCTGTGCTGGTGAGACAGTCTGGTGAGACAAAAGAGCACTTCAGCCTGTTACTGGTTTCTGCACTCAGAGGATTTTTTTATGCCTCGGGTTGTTTTTTTTCCCTGATGCAGGTGTTTTTTATATTTTGGCATTTACGGTCTGAAAAGCAAGGGATGCACAAGGGATGTTGCTCCCTTTGACTCTCTAATAAAACAGCTGTGGCTTTGAAACCACTTGCAAAACCTGAAAAAAACCCCCCATTTTTCAGCTGTGTGCAGCATCAAAGGGCCATGGCACTCTTCAAAGGCTGCTCCCCAGCCCACAGGGAAATGTCTGTTTCAAACATGAAGATTTTACAAGACCTCTAAATGTGCAGCAAGGGTACAAAAAACCTCACAACCCATCTCCCCCCGGTCCCCAGCACTGTTTGCATGTCTTTAGCAAACTCCTTTGAATAAAATGGTTCTCAAGGCTAGAACTCTGCAGGTCAGAAATCCAGACAGGCTTGTGGGGCTGGCAGGTTGAAGTTACCACTTTGCAAGTTACCTGAGTCCAACGCAGATGAGAGCTGTTGGGCACCTGCTGCATGGGATGAGTGATCATTGCCCATCATTGCTGAGAGCCTTTAAACACCTCAAGTGTTAACTGCAAGCAAAACATTTAAGGATCTTTGTGACTTCCAGCTACTTTTGCCAGCCTGCATTAGCAGTGCATGACTCACTGCAATTAAGTATCCCACAACTTTTTGCAAAGAGGCTCTGGGTGATCTGTGCTGACCCTGCCTGAGTCCCAGTCCCCTTGGGACATTACCCAAGTGTTGAGCCAGGACTTTGCTCCACTGCAACATCTGGCTGTGCTTTCTCCTTGCAGCAGGGCAAGAGCTCTTATTTCTGTTGTGTGCAGAAAGCAATGGGAGTTGACAGCATTCGTGTTTGTGCCCAGTAGCAGTTGGGCAAGGGGGTAGCAGAAGTAACTGAAGATCCTTATCCTTATAATAAATTAAACCTGGGATTGATCCTTGAACTTCTTGTGGGATACAGACAGTAATGTAAAATCTGATCTCCTACTCCATCTCCACTGCAGACATGCAGGTATGTAAGTAGCAGCTGCAACGTAAAGGATTTATGAGGGACCTGTATGTTTCCTTCAGCCTTCCTTGTGTTGTAGAGAGGGTTAAGTTCCAAATCTGTGCTTCACTATTTATCCTACGGCTACCCCGGTTGTACTTTGCTTTAATTTGAAATTGTAATGGCTAAAACCTTTGGATTTTATGAGCCGTCTCAAATTATTCAGTTGCCTTCCTGTAAGCGGAATTACTTTCCTTTCCTTCCTGACCCCTCTTGTGATTGTTTGCCCATCTCATACATAACTATTCTGACTGAATGGTTGCCCTTGCTGGGGTGGTTGGTAAAAGAGAACCATTGCACTGCTTTCCCCACATGTACAAGCAAGGGAGAGGGACCTGCTTTTCCACGAGCTGGGATGTCCTCAAAGAAGCTGAGTCGCTCTGTACCCATGGTGTGTGTGTGTATCCCTGGGCTATTTGGTGATGAAGGGGCAGGGAGGCAGCTCTAGGGTGTAAGAGGGAAAGGTAGGAGGGCACCTAGAGTGGAGACAAATGAAGTGAGAATTGGGATGTCCATGATACCAAACACTAGAGCTCACTCAGCTGCAGTTCATAACTAAGCAGAGTGGGTGAAAGAGCTTGGTGAAAAACCATTCCCTCCTGAACTAGAGCTAATATTGTCGTCTTCTTCCTAGCTAGATGAGGCTGGAACAAGAGACGTGTGTAGACTTGTGTCTCTTTCCCACAAGAGCATCCTATGTGAATAGTTTTGCCAAAGGAACAAATAAACTTGCAGAAATCTTGCTGCTGGAGAGTTTCCCAGGAGCTGTGCTGGCTGTTCCCTGCAAAACAGGCTGTGGGAGCTCTTTCTATTCAGCTGGGCAAAGGTGTGTGTGTGGAAGAAAGTAAATGATCCTGTGGGGCTGTTTGTGTTGAAATTGCCCTTAGGATGTGGTGCTGTAGGCCAGGACTTTGAGACATTGACTAAAAACGGGTTGTATGAAGGGTTTGAAATTGCTCTCCTAGCTTTTGGTGGACTTTTCAATGGCTGCTGTCCACCAAGCTTGGTAAGACCTCCGCAGTGGAAATGCAGCTGTGGCTGTGGTAGGAGAAAGGACCATCTGGACCTGGCCAGTGGGACTGAGGAGGCTTTAATGCTGGGGAATGTGAGGGCTGCAGGGGAAGAGCAAGGCTGTCCCTGCCTCCTGCACACCCATCTGCTGGGGGATGTGCTGTGCTGTGCTTGCAGGCAGGGGATTTGTGTGTCACAGTTTATATTGGACCTTATCTACCTGCTCCAAGCAGCTGGTGTCTGAAGCTGCTGAGCTTCATCTCTCTAAGTTTCTGTGTGAACACCTATTGAATGACAGGTGAGCAATTCTCTCTTGGGTAATTCTGAGTGATCTCAGCAGTGGCTCTGGATGCTATAACAACATTGTTAGTCCTGCTCTGAAATGCATTCTGAGATATCCCTAAATAGGAAGAGATGGAGATGGTTCATTTGATTAATGCCTCTGCCAGTTTTGTTTCAGTCCAGCCAGCAGCCCTACCTTACTTGACCTCAATTTCAGTGCTTCTGATGTGAACGGCTCTGTTACTATAACCCTGCCTCCCTTGCAGACTCTTCTATTAAATAATCCAGCATCTGGCGGGATGTGTGGGGGAAGTGTTTTGAAATGTATTTATTTTTAATTTTTTAATAGGAAATATTTTTTCATGAGGTTCTGTTTTTCCTCTCTTGCCATGGAGGGTAATTTGTGTGGCTCTGTGTAGTGGTGAAACGAGTAAAGTTCAGTGTTCCCCATAGCACATTGCCAGTGTTTCCATCTGCTAAAATAGGTTTGACTTGACTGAAAGTTTCATAATTGATGTTGGAGAGTGAGATGACAATGGCAAGGGAGTAATCAATAAACAAATCCTTGGGGATTAGTTCCACATTCAGGGTGTGTGTGCTCTTTTTATTACTATCATTCCTTTTTATAAAGACTTTTCTTGTGTCTGCAGAGAGAGAGAGCGAGAGGCTGATGATGTGGATGAAGGACTGAGTTGAGACTTGGGAGGTCTGTGTTCAGCTCCCAGCTCTGTTAATCCTTCCATGCATGGCCCTGCACAAGCCACGTTGGAAGGGATTCTGCTCCCTTGAATTACCTGTGTGAAGGCTACAGGTCCAGTTGGAGCCAGTCCTTCAGGCTTCATCTGTGAGCTGATGCAGAGATAGAGGAGACCTTAAACACCTAATGGGGAACCAATATGCAATATGTTGGTTAATGCTTTTGGGTCTCAGAGCAGCATTGCCCTGGTCTCCTCTGGTGAGTCTTGGCAGACTCCTCCTTGCAGTATTGACCTTGTCCTGCCTTGGCATAGAATAGCATGTTCTTTCACCAGTGGTTCTGCATGCTGTGCCCAGCAGAGCAGTTATTTGCAGACAGGAAGGCTGCTGCCTTGGTCAACTCATCAGGAATTCACTGTGACTTTGAAATGTTGTATTTGGGAATCATCAGTGTGGATTTCTCTGTTCCTTCCCAGCTCAGAGCAGTCACGGGTGGTGCCTCCATACAGGGCCCATGGTATGCTGTGGTCATGCTTACCATAAATTTTCTGTCTGGGGAGGTTTAGAGGACGGCAAAGTCAATCTGCCAAACTCCAGTGTCTCATGGGAGGGGGGTTTTTCCTGGCACGTTGACTAGGGACAGTATTATTGACAGGGGCTTTCCTTATCCCATATTCTTTGAGAAATCACTGCTTATAGCAGGGAACATTTCCCTGCCCTGTGCCCACCCACACTTACAAATTGTTCAGAGATGGTGACACAACCTATTTCTTTGTCTTCCTGGATCGTTGTCAAAGTTCTCTCAAAACAAGGAAAATGTCAGCACTTTATCTCAAGTGAAGCAGTCTCTCCTTTGCTTCCTGTCTTTTCTCTCTTTTAATTTACCTCTGTGAATTGGGAATATTCCCTTGCACTCATTCAAGGTGAGACTGTATAATTTGGTAATAAAGTTACACTCAAAAAATACCTGAATTTGGAAGAGTTTCAACAAAAGAATTGTGATATTTTTGGGCAACCAGTCCTAGGCTGTGTTTTCCCCAAAACCCTCAGCAAAAGGTGTCCAGCATCAATAGTACTCGGAATGCATTTACATTAGTAAAACACCCCTGATCATCTCTGCTTCTGTGGTCTACTCTGAAAGGTCTCCAGGCTTCTATAATAAAGTTCAAATTTCTTTGTTAACAGATGAGAATTTTAAATCTGATTCTGCCATAATTTCCTTTTGTTACCTAGGGCAAGAAAGTTATTTGTATTTATCTGACAGCAACCTCTGTGCAGTCAGTGGGAGTTTGGGCTGGATGAGAAGTTCCCTCAAGCTTCCGTGCAGGGAGGACATCTCCCCAGGGAGAGGTGGGAAGAGAAGGCTCTTGAAGCTGATTGTGTTTGTCAGCTCAGCATAAATGATACCAAACAGGTTTTAGTGCATTGAAGTCGCACTGCTTCTCCAGAAGCCAAGTAGTGTGCTATGATCTGGAGCGCAATCTTCAGGGGACTCAATTAATAACAGCTTAACATTCACTATCCTCATAACAGGGTCAGGAGTTACGATTGTCAACAAACACATTATCCTGTATATTGCTGATGAAAGAGAGCAGAGGCTGCTATAAATGCTGGGAGAGACTGCCAAGGTCAAGAAACATCTCTGAAACGCCCAGCAAGGATCCTCGCAGTCAAGCCCAGCTCTGTTGTGAGCTGGAGATGCTCGCTGTGAGCTTTTCTGGAAAGGCTCTGTGGTCCTTGCCAGAAGTGCTACTGCAGAAATGAGCAGCATCTTCCCTGGCTGAGCCAGACAGCTGTTTTATTGATACAAGCACTAGTTTTGTTACATCCCTGCTCTCAGACTGTGGATTTTCTACCTGTGACTGCCAAAATGTCAGTCTTGGAGGGGAACCGGGGGAAGTGAGGAAAGTTACTCAAGTCTTACAAACCAAAGCAGCAAATACAGAACGCTATTCAGCCCTCCTTGGGAAGTGTTTACCTTTAAAGCCAGTGGGAAAACCATCAAAATGCCCAACAAGGCAACAAAGCAGATAGATACACAAACAAAAACTGTTTTCTCCCCAGTGATAATCTGACCATCACCAAGGGAATTCTCTGCTTCAAAGCTTGGCTCGGGCTGGGGAGGTGCAGATAAAACCAAAGCTGGTTAGAACACTGCGACTCATGTTTCCTCTAACGGCCGCTTCTAATTTCACCTCCTGTTTTCCCTGGAAAGCAAGCAGAGTCTTGTTTCTTTTGGATATAATAGGTGTGGGGGATGCCAAAAGACTCTTTTTCTTTTACAGTTTTCTATCGCATATAAATGTGCAGGCAGCGCTGCTGCTTGGTGGGAAAGGTTTCACCATCGCAGGTGGTGGCTGAAGCTTGTGGGGCTGGCTGTGATTTGGCAGCATTTTTGCCTCTGCCATTGAGCTGTTGTGTGTGGTGGGCTCATGCATTGGGAAGAAATCTCTCATCAGGAGTGAGCTTTGGAGCTGGAGGGAGTCCCAGGGCATTTAAGCACTGGGGTGGTGTGAAGCGAGACACAAACTGTCGCGGGCTGTGGTTTCACTGATGTTGGTGTGCTCCTTGAGTGTGAGCTCATGGGTGTATTCCTCCTGGACCATGATGTGTGATGAAAACCAATCCCTGTTGGTTTAAAGATAACCTCTCAAAACTGTTGTACCAGGCAAGCTCTCTGCATTTTACGATCATGGTGTTTGGAAATGTTTCTGAGGTTTTCCATATGGTCGAACTTGCAGTCTTTCTCCCTCACCTGGTCTGTCCTACTGGCAACTCCACAGGTCACTAAATGGGGACAAAGGGAATAAGAAGCATGAGGCAAACTCCACACCCAAAGAAGAGGGAAGGCTTCTTTGACCTGTCCTTTGCAGGAAGGAGGGTGTCGGAGATGGAGGTGAGACCGAAGAGGCAGATGCGCCCATTGCCCTTGCTGGAGAGCAGAGCCCTTGAGGAAGCAGAGTGGTGGTGGTGGCGTTCAGCAGAGGTGAAAGCTCCTCCCTGAAGCCCATTGATTTGGAAGTATGCTGCTATTTCAAAATTGCTGTTTCCTGTGGAAATATTCCTCCTGCCTCCTGGGCTGCCAAAGGAGTGATTGCATTACTGTGAACCTCTGCTGTAGCCAGTGGAGTGATAAAATATTCTTGTTCCCCCCCTTGTCCTTCTAATATTTGCTGCACCATGAGCAAAGTGGAGCAAGAAAGGCTTTAGCTGACAGTGTGCTCTGTGACTGCTGGTAGCTCCTTGTACTGATGCTAGATACATCTGTTAGATGAGATGCTTTAAACAAACATCAGTGGTACCGAGAGAAGCCCGACAAATCTGTGCTGCTGAGGTTTTGCTGTGTTGATACTGGGATAAAATGAAAGCTAAACAGCAAAAAAGGGATGTATCTGGAATTCCTGAATAGCTTGTTTGCAGCCTGGTTAGCTGGGGCTCTGTGGAAATTGGGTTGTGCAGCAGAAAGCCACGAGATAAAGTACTGTGGTTTTGGGATTGTGTTGCAGAAAGTCTTTAAGCAGATGAAGCTGCTTCCATGGTGCCTTTCCAGGGGAGAGATGTTCTCCAATATCCAGCAGAGCTCACAGCCCTTATCTCCTCTTCGTGTTGGTCACCAGAATCCTGCAAAGCAGCACAGTTTGGGGGGATGCTGTGGTGCACTGTGTAGCTAGGACTTGGGTATGCCCAGCTGGGACTGAAATGGGTGCAGTCTCTGGAATGTACACCTGCCTTGGGATTAAATCAGTAATTTTGCCTGTCTCAAGTGCTACATGTGGTTTATGGCTTCTGCAGACCTGTTACTCCTTCATTTCTGATGTAGCCTCCAGAACAAACCTGCATATTCCTGGGGCACAGGAGCTGTCAGGTTATGTTTTTGCTTGGGATTTCTCCAGCACTTGTGCACGAGCTGAGGCTGGACCAGAGAGCTGGTGCTCTCTCTGGGGTCGTTCCCCTACGTTTTCTACTCTCACTTTTGTTTCCAGTGCTGTAGCAGACCCTGGGGAGTGAGAGGTGCGTGCCCAGCACAGGGGGGAGCCCTGGATGGGGGGAAGCAGAGTGGAGAGATGCTGAGCCCTGCTGGGGGGGATCGGGGTCCCTCTGCTCCCTGTTTGCCAGCTCAGGGGGCTCGGGCACTCCCCAGCTCTCGTTCTCCCCAGTGCCTGCGTTTGCTCTCCGGTGAAGCAGGGTGGCCATCAAGTGGCTGGTGCTGGGACTAGCACAGAAGCTTTTTTCTTCTATCATCATGAAAGCACTGTGAGAAGAGCATTTGCTCACTGGGAAGGAAACCACAAGCTTTGCATTCCTTTTTTTCCAAAACAATCAATTTAGAAGCTCTTTCTGTGAATGTTACGCCTTGTAGAGACACCCTGGGCTCTTCTGGGAGGTTAATATTGGTTTTTATAAATTATATTATCTTGCTCTGCAGGAAATAGACATCTATTCAATTTTGCTTTAGCTAAAAAAAGGGAGTAGTCCAAGGAAACAAACAGCTAAACAGAATCACTGTTTGTTTTTCTGCTAGATGGTATGTTCTGCTCTGCCTTTCCTTCATTCATGTGTTCTTATCTGATCATCAGGACAAACTGGACTTGTCCCCCATGCCTGGTGAGTGTCTGGCTCCTGTACTTTGGCTGGGGACAAGGGTCCACAAACGCTGCAGACAGCCACAGACATCTGCAAAGTCTGGTGGAGCCCTGTGAAAGGAATGGCCCCTCCACATTAGAGCTAATGAGGCTTTGATTCTCAAAAAAAGCACTATTTCCTGGCAGGGTGAGAAACACTGAGCCATAGGCTGCAGTGTCTGGGGTCTGAAGGCATCCTTTAGGAAGACAGAAAGTTGATTAAAATCACCATTACTTAACAGGCCAGAAAATTGTTATAGAAAATAATCCAAACATCCCATCTATAAAAGTGACCATCTGCCTGCGAGTGCCTTGGCAGGCAGCAGACCTCTGGGGTCTATCTTCTGAGCAGGCAGCAGTTACAGACTCCCTGAGCTGGAGTTCCCATCGAAGCTATGGTGTTTAAGAGCCTCCATTGCTGCACCTTTCTTTATTTTGTTTCTCAGGGTCATTCACAGCTTCATGGACATCTCTTGCAGATTTTTGTTGCTTTTCTGAGCCCTTCCTCCTGCAGCCCATGTTTCAGCTGTTGCCAGTGTCTGCATATTTTCAAGTTCCATTTTATCCTTTAGGAGCATGAGCTAATATGCACACAGCTGTGGGTACACTGGGGGATTTATTATTTTGTTCTGTATTTCCTGCCTAATAATCCCTGATGTTCTGTTTCACTTTATAACTGCAGGTAGCACAGAGCTACACTTCTGACATGTGTACCTTGATCCTGATATCTCTGTCTTGAAGGGTTGATAGTTGCTTGGGAGCTCACTGCTGAGATGATCAGATATTGAGTTGTTTGCCCATGCTTCCTCCCTTCAGTTCCTTAAGGCAAAACTCCTCTCCTGCTTGTGCCTTCACACATGTGCATCTGGATAATGGATCTACTGCCATATGAATAGAAGGGGTGAAAGCTGTTGTAGGTTCTTGTCTATTTCTAGAGCAGGAATGAAAATTTGAAAGGTTTCAATTTGT
The DNA here is from genome assembly GCA_013398125.1 of Aegotheles bennettii. Taxonomy (NCBI): domain Eukaryota; kingdom Metazoa; phylum Chordata; class Aves; order Caprimulgiformes; family Aegothelidae; genus Aegotheles; species Aegotheles bennettii. Next base: position 1,064,029 of record VZRW01013966.1, read on the forward strand.
CCTCCACTTGTGTTTGTATGGTCCCTGCTTGCTAAGCAGTCTTGGGAAGTAATGAAGCTCTGAGTTGCCAGGCTTGTACTGCTTAAAGTCATGTTTGTCTCTGAAACTCGGATCTTTTTGGTGCCACACAGTTGACAGGACTTCAGCTAAAAAACGAAAGAAAGAATGACAGCAATGAAGAAAACACATGGTGTGTCAATAAGGGAGTGTCCTGAGGGACTGGCCTGTAGCATGCTGGCATCTGACTGTGCCTCATGGAAGAAAAACCTCTCTACAGAGGGAAAGGTGATGATATCTCTGGGAAATCATAGAATCATAGAATCATTATGGTTGGAAGGGACCTCCAGGGTCATCAAGTCCAACTTTTATCCCATCATATTCCTAACCATTAGACCATCAGACCATGGCCTTAAGTGCCTCCTCAACCCATTTTTTGAACACCCCCAGGGACGGTGACTCCACCACCTCCCTGGGCAGCCCATTCCAGTGCCTGACCACCCTCTCAGTAAAGAACTTCCTAATCTCCACCCTAAACTTCCCCTGACGGAACTTAAGGCCATTTCCTCTCGTCCTGTCTAATGCATATGTTCCTCTTGGGTCGCTGGACTCAAGTGCAAGATGGGAAGTCAAAGTAGCACAAAATCCCACATCTTTTGTGCCAGGGACGAAATAACTTCCTCTGAGAAGGAAATGCATGTATAAATGAACCCTCTTCTTATAAATGGCTGAATTAAGAGCAATAGTGTCAGATGTGAAGTATGAGTCATACAAGGAGGAGTTCCAGAAGATGTATTGTGTCCCCAGATGGTTTTGCTAATGGTGATTGAGGAAGAGGCGTTCTGTCGAGTGACCTCTGAAGAGAGATCTCGGGGCAGAGCAAGATATTGAGAGGCAGCAGCCTCTCTCAGACCCCCTTTTCAACCCCCAAAGTGGCTGTACTGCAATGAGCAAGCCTTAGTCCCTGGCCAGAGTTGGTGAATCCAGAACTCATGACTTGTTCATGTGAGGATCTTTTGTCTTAGCCACTTCCTATGTTTTGTCACCCATTTTTCACTACTCTTAGTTTTCTTTCTTTTCCCTCTACACTGACGTCTCTGTCCATACTCTTTTCTGATTTTATTTAGGAGAGCAGACAGTAGCATGCCAACAGTCTATTCCAGACTTAGAAGATCTTGTAGACTTCTCCTTTGCTGCCTGTGATCCCAGTGGTTACCTTCTACTGCCCCTGTTTAATTCTGAAGCCTTTAATTCCCACTGGCAGATTTGGCTGGTGCTGCTGAGCAACGCGCTTGGATTTTTGCTCACACAGAGTAGGGCACCTACAAGAAAGTAGGTATCTAAAAACTCTCAGTTCTTGTGTTGAGTTGTGTTACGAGAAATAATTTGGCTTATTTTTATACTGAGCTCCCAGGGTTGTGGCTTTAGCTTGTGAGCTGTTGCCCAGGAGGTCAGCAGTGCTGGGATTAGGACTGAAATTTGGGAGCAACAGGCATGAAACTCTGTACGTGGTTTTGGGATGGTTTCCCTGGCTTTTGCTCTTTGAGTGCTTCCTACTCTTAGGGAGCAATTTGCTCCCCAGTGTAGTTTATACCAGATGTCTCTGGGAAAGGTTTTGCCTGCAATGTTTGTTGACTTCTGGATTTTGTTAGCCTCTGGGGAATACCTAGACCTGAACTCCTCATAAGGCATATGAGCAGCTTTGCAGTGCCAAGGAATGTGTCAGCTAGGTCACTGCCTGGTAAATATTTACTTCTTCACTTTAGAACAATAACTCAGCTGTTTGTTTGCATAAGCAGACTTTTTTTCCCAATCCATCATTTTAGTTTTGAGATGGAAATGTCCAAAGCTGTGCAATCTGTGTTCTATATATGCAGTTGTAAAGGTAAACAAGTTGCTTGGTTTCTAGAAAGAAGGTGGCTCAGTAGGCTATGAAGTACTTGTCAATACTCAGCAACTGGCTTGGGGACAATGTTTTCGAGCTTCCCTCTGAAGCCTGGGGGTGTTTGTGCTTTTACAGAGGGTAAACTGGAGTACAGGAAGGGTAGGTTGCTCCAGATCATATTGTATGGCCACCTACAATGTGCTGTTTGGTGGTCTTGGCTTTTAAGTTTGCAGGCTTGACTTACAGATGTTCATATTTGAGCCTAAAAATTTTCCATGCCATCAATCCCCCCACTGTCAAATAAGTGTTCCCAAAGGGATTTATAGCTGGTTATTTCCATCTTCTGTTCTGGCCAAAGAGAACAAAAACAAAATGTTGCCAAATCTGGCAGTGGAACAGAGTTGTTGCTGCAGTTCATGATCCCAGATGTGCTCTTCATCTGCTGGAAAACAGATGGGGAAAGCTTGACAGTAGCATAAAGCTGATTGTGCTCTACTTGAGCATTTCCTCTCACGAAAGGGCAATCCCATCCCACTGCTCCAGGTAGCACTGTATTTGCTTGGCCTTTGGCAGGGCAGAGCTGATATGCAGGCAAGCAGTGATTTTTACCCGACAGAAGGTGAATGAATCCTCTTGTGCTGGGGTTGAAAGGATTGCTCCACTATTTTCTCAGACTTGTAAGTCTATTTTTGAGGTCCAGTCTCCTGTTGATACCAGCTGATGTGGTTTAAAAAAAAGTTATATATATCTATATATCTATATATATGAAGTTGGGGTATCAGTCGTTAGGAGCTGCCTTCTGCTCTGGTTTTGATCCTGCCTCACACTGCATAAGCTTCTGTTTTGGGGAAATGAAATAATTTGCTCATTCCTTAATGAGAGTCTTTCTCCTATAGATGGTTGGTGTCTTGTTTTGGAAATACTTTCAGTTGTGGTCCAAAATGCAGGAGTCCAGCTTCCCCAGAGAACAAAAAATGATCTCTCAATTGCTTTTGTATGCCATCACCATGCCGGCAGTTCCTATGAGCTAGTGTAGCTCTTAGCAGCAATACACTAGTATTTAGTTCCCTCCTTGTATTAGTTAGCTGGGATTCAACTCTATTTTGGCTGCACGTATCACATTCAGTTGTGGGGCAGTTGTAAAGCAAAGAGAGCAAACAATATATGTACTTAATTAAACCTTGTCTGTGCAGTTCAGAATACAATAAGTAGGTGAAGGAGGATAGGAGTGGTAGCAAGTATTCTTAAGTGGTGACTTTTCTAACAAGTGCTTAGATAAGGCTGTTGAACCATCACAGGTGTCCTGGTTTGAGCCAGGATAGAACCAATTTTCTTTTAGTAATTTTACTTTTCAGATAAGTCTCTTCTAAGTAGCTGCACTTGCTGAAATTAATTTATATTTTTCAGGATTTTAGGATTAAAGCTGTGTAGTTTAGTTTCCAACCCATAAGTTTCTCTCCCTTATTCTCCCTCCTTTCCTTTTCTGGAAAGGGAGGGAAGTAATAGAGAGCATCTGTCACTTGTTTAATTGCCAACCCAACATTAAACCGTGACAGATTTATTGGTGCCCAATGCATTGCTCAGACCAATTAGCTTGAGCCCAGGCTTAAATTCTGACTAACTGCTTAAATTCTGACTAACTGCTTGAATAGTCTGGATTCCAACTCCAGTGGGAGGAGATCCGGATAGCCCAGTTGCTTTGTTTTGAGAGTTCCAAAGGGTTGGAAATTCAACAGACAACTCGTGTCATGTCATGGTTAGTTATTTACCTCTATGCTATCCTACAAGTAGTATGTAGGATATGAAATACATTACTTTTTAGCTGGTTTTAGTGTTGCATTGTGGTTTATGGATGGTAAATGCTTGTCGAGAACTGTAGCTGTGATATGGTCCTTAATACTGATTCATTGTGCAGTGATTTTTCAAGTGGACATAGCAAACTTTGTTGATAATTGCCCCTTTGGTTTTATGAATGTTGTTGATACATATGCTGCAGTCCTGAACTGTGGCTATAAGAGCAAATCAAATCATACACGGATTCACCTAAGGAGCAGTGGTTGTTTTGCAATGCTGTGACTAAATTGGAGGCTGATCATTTATGTACAATGTATGCTAAATAAAACCCTGAAATTGTGTCTCCCTAGGCTCATTGTCCACCTCATCAACTATGAGGGCTCAGCATGCAGTGGTCAAGGAAGGTCAAAAACATTAAATACTTCCTGGAGCTCTGTTTTCTTCTAAGAGCACAATTTGCAAGCACAATTAACTCGTCTGGACCTTTTGGTTATGAGTCACCTGATGAAAATAGAGATAAAGTACAAACAGTGGCTTGAACAAAAGAGCAGACTGTGGTCTGGGAGGAGTCATTGTTCTTCTGAGACATAGCCAAAGCTTGTAGTGGCATGGAGCTGGGACTGCTGCTCACAACCAGTTGCAGGTCATGCTGTATAGGGTGGTTATGCACTGCACGATGATGGTGAAGGACAAGAAAAGGTCATTGTGTGTGCCAAAAGGAATGGCCAAGTCAAGGAAAAGAGCTTATGGCTCTGTGGAGATATCTAGGCTCATAGGGAAGGGGGAAATGAATGGGGTCAGCCACTGTCCAGGTCACTTTCCAGTTGTAACCTTGTACTGCACTTGCTGGTAGTTAAAATGATCTTTGATAGTTTGATTTGCCTCCTTTCCACTAAAAAACCCCAAACCTGAGAAAGCAAGCAGCAGGTTTTATCCTCATCTGTGCTTAGAGGCTTTGAAGTTTTCCTCCTCCGGTTCCCGTGGTGCCAATGGCAGCAGCGAGAGAACTGCTGATTCTATTGCCACCATTGTACAAGAAGTAATAAAGATTTATCTGATGTAATGGCAAGTTATTTTTTTAGTGAGAAATTCCAGGTGGTTTCAGGTGACAGGGATGGAGTCAGCTTGGGGTGATCTGAGCAACTCAACCCTGCCTGCAGCAGCCAGTGAGTGTTAGAGATGTCTGCTGCCAGGGGTCTTCAGTGGGTTCTGACCACACCCCATAATATGTGCACACGTAATCCCACCCATGGTAAATCCTGCAGCCTTTCCCATATAGACGTGTTCTGACCATGGACTGAGGTGAGAAGATGCTTGGTTCTGTTTTGGAGGGGCAAGGAGGGGATTAGGCTGTCTCTGCTGGCCGTGCCAGCAGCACCAGGCTGTGGAGCAGAGCAGCCCCTGCCATTCTCTTGCTCCAGCTGCTCTCCAACTGCTGGTCTTGTTTTCTCAGAAATTGTTTTGGCAGAAAGCATTTCTGAGCAAGAACAGAAGTGAAAGCACTTTTTTGCATTCCAGACTTAGACAGAACAAAGAAACAGTTTTGGTTGTTCATGTGAAAACGGACTTAAAAACACTTCCTTATTTTGTCCAGGTCTGTTCGTATGGGCTTTGGGAACAAAGAGACCAGAACTCAGCTACTTCTTAGTAGCAGGGTGCAGAGTGGGATTTTGACTGTTCCCTGATTTTGAGATGAGGCTCCCCACTTTTTTTTTGATCTACTGAGAGAGATATGCTGTTTACCCTTCAGTCCTGTGCAGCTCTCTTGTCCTGGCTGCCTACACTGACCCAGTAGTAGTTTTTGGCTATCAATTCCCAAACCAGCTCTATGGGAATCCCAGCCAGGGATTCACTACTGGTCAAGTTAGTAAGCAGACCCAGGAGCAGATCTCAAATTAAAGATCATTCACATCACTGCTGCAATACATAGAGACAGATTTACTACCCAGATACCCAAAAGCAAGTTCTGGGGTGTGTGTGTGTGATTTATTTTTTTTTCCAGGCTTTCCAGCTGCAGAGTCCCATGCAGCTGTGTGGACTTGCCTTGTTTGCATTGTCAGTCTCACTGCTGCCTTGCATTCCATTAAGAAGTGAAAGTGAAAATCCAGTTGCTTTTCTAAGGAGGGAGAAGCTGGTGTGTGCCTTTTGCTCTGGAATCCAAGTGGCTTATGCATCTCCTGTGCAGGAGCTCCTGAAGAGAAGCTGAATGAACTGGGAGCTGGAAAAGCTGCTGGGAAGCATGGAGAAGGGAAGAAGCACAGAGGCTCCCTCAACACAGACAACTTTTGAGGTACTCACACTGTCTTCTTCAAGGGGTCCTGTCTTACAGCCAGTCTTTTGTTTTACAAATTGTTGTTGTTTCCTTTTTTTAAAGTAGACGTTTAGAAACAGGCACTAAGAAGTCTGCAGCAGAAGGGAAATGAGTGTGTTTCACATTTTCACCATAAGGAAGAACGTGTATTATTTGTGTGGGTGATCTTGTTGAATAAATAACACTGCTTTTTGCAGTCCTGACTGCCAACATTCATGCAGTTCTGCACTGCTTTCACATTGCTTGTGTGAATGCAAAACTCCAACATCTTAATTGAATGTTGCACTTATATAAAATTAGGAGTAACCACAGAAGTGATAGGATAAATCTATTAGAGCGTTTTCATCTTAATGTAATTCCATAATAATAATAGTAATTATTATAATAATTAGATATTATATGTTATTATCATAATTAGTTATTATAATTACTATTACTATAATAATTACTAATAATAGCAATTATTATTATTATTAATTTCCCCCTACATCCAATTAACCTTTTCTTAGATCTCCTTAGCATATTTTGCTCATACCTCCTTTTCCAAAATTGCCATCCTGTCATATTTGCAAATAAATGATAATTTGCCAAGAGGGTTTCAGTCAAAATCTTTGCAACTCTCTTCCTTAGCAATGAGAAAATTTTGCCTAAGATGGAGCTGATTTGTGCAATGTTTCTTTGTGGCTACTGTGGATCCTGGTGGCCATGGGTTCAAAACAAAAGAGAATCAAAATAGAAAGTGTCAGTCAGTAAGGATGTCGGATTTAAAAGAAAAGAAATGAAACCAGTGAAACAGTTCCTTCTACTTACCTTAAGGTGCTGCAAGCAGAAAGTAAATCGTTAGTAGTGTTTTCTAATGGTTACTGTGGGAAATTGTTTATAAAAGCAGTTGTAGGCAAGCAGTGTAGTCTCATGATTTTTGCTGAGCTTTCTCAGCTCAAAGGGCAGTGTTCTCTTGCTTTCCCTTCTCCTTGACTTGTTGGAACTGTGGGGAAAAAAACTGCACTCAGACTCAGTTTAAAAATAGCTGGTTTATCTCTTCCTGTGATTTTATTGTGCGGTGTTGTTTTCATTATGGCAAATGCTTGTGCAGATTGGTTTTCATCAGATCAACAAGGTGAAACCAGTAGTGAAAATAAAAAGATTATCTGTTATGTAAGTTCTACTCCTTTTCCAGGAAAGAACTAGGAGTAGAAGATAAAATCTGTAGGATCTTTTGAAGTCCTTTTGGTTATTATTTTGTTGTTTGCTTCAATAGTATAATGATTTTCAAACTGTTTGAAACTTAAGTTGCCTCCATGGGATACTTAGGATACCGGATAAATCTCTTCTGAAAATGTATTACATTGTTCTACCAAGATAGTTCTGCCTGACTATGTAAGTCATATACTAAAAGGCTCATAAGACTATAGACATCCAGGGTGTGAGGCTGGAGGGGAGAGAAAGTGCTTTGCTTGCCTGGAGGGGAAGAAGGGGATAGGCATTGTTAACTGGTGCTTTGCAAAGGAGGAAACGGGGTGAAAAATGTGTGAAATGGTGTGGAGTGATCTGCTTTTGAAAAAAACCCAAACACCTAAAATCAAAAAGGTGGGAATTATTTTTAGATGCATGGAAAGAGGATGAGAAAAGATGCTGAGCTCTTTTAATGCTCAGGGGGTTGTTAATACTTGATGGAGCTAGAAGAAATTCTTGCAAGATTGTATAGGTGAGGAGCACTGTGCATCAAACAGAAGAATTCACCCCTTGTGTGGTGTGAAGTGAAAATGGACAGATCACACATTTGTGGGTGAATCTGCAGCAGTGCTGTGGCCTCAGCTCAGACATTTCCTGGGCTTGGGCCTCGTGTGGGGGTGTTGAGAGCTTGGGGGACTGTGGAGGGGCCTCAGATTTTATTCCACATGAAATTTTGCAGGTGGTTTCAGATTGTTTCCTGTACCCATCAGCAGCTGGAAAGGGCTTGTTTTTCAGGTTGTGTTCCTCCTGTCTGTTCCTGGAAATCAGGCTGGATCTGTCAGCAGCTCTAGTCTGGCACAGGTCATGAAAATAAGCAACGATTAAACTCTACGGAAGTATTAATGTGTAACTGGGAATTCATACATATTTAATACGGAAAATTCCTCGAGGAGCATACAAAAAAAAAAGTTGTTTTAGTGAAAGCTTCTAATGAAAAGCATCCAGGGGCAAAGCAGTTTGTTTTCTCCAGAGCTGGGCTAGTGGGGAAAGTTGTATGAATTTTTCAGATTTTTTTTTTTCTTTTGGAAAGTGAAACTTGTGTTTTACTAGAATATATTTCACAAATTCATGATAGTTTCGCTGAAACGATTGAGGATGAATTTCTGATTAAATCCAAGGCATTTCTTAAAAAGAAATAAAAGCTTTTGTTTGTTTGTTCATTTAATTTGAACAAATATTTCCCATCAGGTCTTCTAAATTAGAAATAAAATTGAATTTGTCGATAAATACTTAAGTAGAGAAAAACACTCATTCTGCACAAAGCATCTTCCTTGTCTGATTTTTTTTGTATATTTTGGAAGTGACAGCAAGTCAAGACATTATCTGTTGCAAGTACTCTTGAGTACTGTGTGCAGGGCCAGTGCCTTGAGGAGCCTGGAGGACCTGGGCATGGAGCCTCCTGCCCAGCAGACTCAGGAGGGATTGCCCTTTCCCTGCAGAAAGACCATGTGCCTTCTACTGTCATGATTGACCCAGAGATGGAAGGGGTGTGAGTTTGGCATTTGCAAAAGCCATCTCAGAGTGCAGTAGCAGCCGAGCAGCCTGAGTGTTTCTTTGCCTGTGTTCCAGCTATCTTGGCTAGAAGAAGTTTTAGCATTTGGTCTGAAAGTTGTTTTCTTTTTGTCTGGAGAAAGACAGCAAGAAAGATAATTGATGCTAAACGCTGCATTTAATGTCGAAACAGGGTGATGACTGAGGAAAGAGCCTGGTGAGCCTGCCCTGTAGTTGTGGATGATCTAAGAAATTATCAAGCACTGCTGGAGCTGAGCACCCACAGCAGCCTCATGGACTCTCTCCACTTCATGCAATTATTTTTCCTCCTTCTGACCATTGCAGCTCCCTGTCCAAGTGAGTCTCCTTGTTTGATCTCATTGCTTTTCACTGCACATTAGTAGCTAAAGACTTTTAAACTGTTATTAGAAAGCTTGGTTGTATCCACTTAAAACTAAGACCATAAAACCACTAAGGTGAGAAAAGAATTTGAGAAGGTGAAGGTGGATTCATCTGATACCACTGGCTTTCAAATAACAGATAATTCATCTGAGCCTATCTGGGCAGAGGACCTCTTACCTCAAGAACAGAAACGTCTTTCAACTCACTTAAGTTGCCAGTGTCCTAGTTACAACCCCAGTGTCAGCAGTGGGGGAATTATGTCCTATTTCTGCCCCAAAATTATTCTGGGGACTGGGCCCAGCACTATATAAAAACTGCCCATTGGCAGACGATGTTTCCTAAGCCATGACTGCATTTGTCCACCAAAACTCATCCCATTCTCCAACACAAAAATAGTGGGGAGAAAACTGATAGAAAATGATCTTAATTTGTTTCCTTGTTTAGATGTTGCCATGCCCAGTGGAAACCCTGCTGAGGGCAGAACAGATGTGACAGTCTACCACTGTAAAGACTGCGAGAGCAACGTATGCGAATCATCCGATTATGAAAGATGTGTAATAATTGGTAAAACACAAGATAAGACATTTTCAAATGAAATAATTCGGTTGGAGACCAATGAAACACACATCACTATGTGCTTTCTGCAAGAAAATACTACTTCTGAAGGAATTTATGCCATCTTCTGGCAGAAAGCCATGGGAATAGGAGAGTCATGTGGCATGCTGAATTCTGGAGGTATGTTCTACTGGGAGCCTGGCTGTATGGAAAACATACTTCTGGTTATGAAATTGAACTGTTATATATTTGGGGAGACAGTGAGGTTAATGAGTAAACTAACTTGTCAGTTTCTTTCATGAAAAAAGGTCATTCACAAAAATAAATTAAACTGTCTCAGGTCAAACACTGCATAAAACTACTCTTGTAGAGGGTCAGACAAATTAATGTTTCCCTGATTTATAAACATACTTTTTTTTTTCTATTGGCAACAACAATTCTCATGGTCAAAATCTGTGCCAGTTTGCAATGTATGAATCCCATCTACTTCAGTTAGCACACACGGAAACCCAGGTCTAGTCTAAAGAGCTGTTCTGTGTTGCCCTTCTGTACAGTTCGATAAAGAATCACGAGTTATCCTTCCAGCTGTCTCATAAAACTGTCAAATTCAGAGATGAAAGTTCGGAGAGGGCAAAGTTCCATAGTGGGATCAGGTTGCACAGGTGTAATTTAGTTGAACACAGTTCAAGTCAATGGCTTTTCACCAGAAAACACTCAGTTTCATATATGTTAGACTTTGCCCTCCTGTTTGTAGGTGATTCTCTGAAAGTGGCTTTCATCACGTGTCTTGTTAGACTTAGAGTGTCCTTTCAAATCTTAGAGCTGACAAATGAAAACAAGAAAAAATTCTTAATTTACGTTAATTCTTAATTAACCTCTTCAACCTTTTTAACCCTCGATTGAATATCTTGTAAATGATCAATTTTTGTAACTAAAACTTTTTTTACCTTTCAGCAATCTCAGAAAATGTGGGGGGTGACATCAGTAAAACTTGCTGTAGAACAGAGGCAGACCCCTCAGTGTCCAGCCCTCCCCTGAAGTGCTACCTTGAACCGTCAGGTGAGAAAAACAGAAAACCAAAGGACAACACCACTGATGAGGAAGATCTAGGTTCGTCTGTTCACTTGTTTGTTTGCCCTTTGCTTTGAGAGTGTTTTACCCAGACAGCTTGATGTGAACAAAGTTTTACATGGGGAGGGTGGGGTGGATGTACTGTACATCCATACCTTGGACCCACACATGCCATAGTCATCCAAACTTGGAGACTTTTCTCTAGAACACTTTGGTGCCCAGTCCTGGAAATATATATCCATAGTTTTCTGTAACTGTAGCTATATAGCTATAGATACAGGGAAGCTGAGGGAAGGTGGTACATGATGGGCATGCAACAAGTTTCCAAGAATTCCACTGTCTGGTAAATGATAAATGAGTAAATGATAAGAGGACATTTGTCACACAGAGTTATTTGTATATCCAAATTTCTTTCACTGTAGAAATCCCTGTTGTTTTCCTTAGGTTATGGACAAACAGAACATCTTTGCTTGAGACAATTAAACATTATCCCTTTCTGGGGAGAGTCCTTGGTAGGGTATGGCTCTGTGTTTTTTGCTGTGTTATTTGGCTTTTTTTATTTGGGACTTTTCTTTGGTAATTTTTGAATGTGTGCTGGATGATTCTTATTTCTCTTTCAAATTAGACAAGTATTGAAATAACCTTTCTACTTATATGTTTAAATTCCTGTGCATTGAGGTCTTTGAAAGATGGTCAAACTGGATTTCCTTAGTGCCCTTTGAACCCATCATTAAGGATGTATTTATTACCTAGCTGAATGTCTTGTCCTTACCAGATCCTTATTACTAAAATGCACACAGTCCAGACACCATCCAGAATGATGCTGCCCTGAAAAACATTCTTACAGCTTTTATTTTCTACTTATTCCATGTTATGTTTTACCAGAAAAACTGGCTAAAAATAGCAAGATCACTAAAAGACTTCAGAGAGCTATTGACCCATTTTCACAATATGTGGTCTCACACTTCTTGTTTTTTGGTTACTTTGGATGAGATGGATAATCAAAGTTATCTGTTGTGGTGAGGAATTAGTTTCAAATGTCAATAGAGGCATTTTTTTTTGTTGTTACAGGTATGTTTATTAAGATATCCTAATCACAGAATTGTAGAATCATTGAATCATTGAGGTTGGAAGAGACCTTCAAGATCATCCACTCCAACCCCTACCTACATCACCACTCACCCACATCACCCAGCTCCACATTCAGACACCTCTTGAACACCTCCAGGGATGGTGACTCCACCGCCTCCCTGGACAACCTATTCCAATACTTAAGCCAGAAGCTGTTTGTTCTCTCGTTCATCAGTTCACTCTCTCGTTGTCAGGTTTTGGGGTACACTACAGAGGCACCAGGCCCAATTCTTCCTAGATAACGCTTATAAGGCAAGCTCATTTCTTGGCACACCTCTTCGATTTACTTCAACTCTTTATTTTCTTCTACTTGCAGGTAATCCTGAATTTTCAATCGGTGAAAGGAGCAGCACTGCCATCATCATCCCCCCAGTGATTCTTGTGGTTCTTATAGTAGCACTGGCAGTGCATTGTGCTCGACGGAACCGTAGTAGCCAAGGTGTGGTCTGATAAAATGTTCTGTTTCCTATGGGTAATGTACCTTACAGGCTGTGAGGATAGTGAAAATAACCTACAGGGTTTTCTTTCTGGATGTCATTTCCATAACATTATTTATGAAGTCGCTAAATGGTATTCAGTGTGAAGGGGAGGCTGGGCCAACAGCTGGTATGAACTCCACCTCTGCATTTGGTGCTGTGACATAGTCTGCAGTCAACAGGTTTTATTATGAAAAATAGGCACAGAATTAACTTCCTCACTGCTACAGTAATACAGCCAAGCTCACTGCTCAGCCTTACTTCAAGGGGATCCAGTTCCTTGGAGTAGTCTCAGACTGCAACATTCCTGTGCAGCTTCCCCTGCAGAGCTTATCCCAGCTCAGGGGACTGCTGAAAATCCTTTAGGTGAATGGTCCTTTAGGTGAATGGTTTCCACTCACAGCTCTGACCACTAAAGAGCCAGTTTTAATTTAAGAAAGAATATTTTCCTAAATACAACCAAGGGGAGAGTTTATTTTGCAAGCTAATATGCATGGAAGGTCTGGGAGAGGCTCTATGGAGTAAATAGGGGGTCATGTGAATGAAATCTGGCAATATCTGCCTTTGTCTGCATTATGCTTTGCTCCTCCCACCTCCCACACAGAGACTGAAGTACTCTTAAAGTGAGATAATATTAAGCCACCTCTTACTTCAGAAGTAGTTGTGCTACAACAGAGTATAGAACTTGGGATGCAACTGTGCTGTCATGGCAAAATATCACACCTGCCTTATGTGGGGGGGGATTCATGAACAAAACACAAGGCCTGTGGATCTGGTTGAGATGGATACCAGTGAGCTGATCCGGAATTTCAGATAAATAGAAATTGAAAAAAAATAATTACTACAGGTTTGTTAGTTTCAATTTTAACTGCATCTGTTAGTTTTAATTCTTCTAAGAAAATCCCTGCTAATGCCGGTACTTTTTTGCTATTGTTTTCCTAGGACCTGTCGTAGTGCTCCATCAGATTATAAATGGTAAGATTTGACTTTCTGGGCTTCAGTTACGGTAAATGACGAAATCACATTGCTACAATGGCAGGAGGGTGGACTAGATGTGTTTACTAGGAGTATGTTCAGTGAATGCCCACTTCCTTCCTGCATAAAGTCTGATTTTAGCCCCTAAATGACTTTGCAGTGGTTCCAGAACTCATGTGTTGATCTTTACACACTTCTACAGACGCCCCTTGACCCTGACATACAGCTTCCTCCCTATATCCTGTAAGCAACTTGGCTCCAGGGTTTATGGGACCTTGTGTAATGCCAGAAGCTGAGATACCTCCTCTCAGTTCCTGAACTAGTCCATCCTTCAGAAACAAAAGTTGGTTGTTTCTTTCTAAGAGTTGAAGAATTAAATTTGAATCTGAATCTGAATTTGTTTAATGTGTATTTGTTGGTTAGAAGTTAGTTAAAGCCTGAGATTTTTATCTTGTGCTCCCTTTCTAATGAATGGAGAGAAATAGCTGTCTTGAAGATGATTCATTTCACCTTAAAATTGTTGTAGGATGAAACAGATGAATGACCCTGTGAAGGTGTCTCTTTCTGGTAACTCTAAAGGAAGCCAATGGTAACAAGCTGAGATGTTTGAACATCTACAGTTTGATAAAACACAAGGGTATCTGTGAAAAATATGCATTGTACAAGTGCTTGTGAAAACCAGTGAGGACACCACAATGTTTGTTTCACTGTGGTTGTTATATTAAGACACATTAATAGATATATTGGTGTGATAAGCTAGTGGCTCTCCTGAGGTCCTGCTTTGTGGTGTGATGCTTGGTGATGTTTAAGGCCTCTCCTAGAGTTCCTGTAAGGCAAAGGCTGACAGGCCACAGCTGACAAGTCAGGGTTTTAGTAGAGATGCCATGAACTTGCTGGACAATGAAGTTGCAATCCTTTCACCTTTCAGAGCAAGAAGTGGGCCAGTAGCAGATGGGACAGGATAGCTGCCCTGAGGACTTCACACTCCAGATTTCCAAGCCTAAATACAGGCACTTGCATTATAATTCTTACTGAACTCAACCTGTGCTTTCAGTGGCCTCTGAGATATTTTTCCTTCAATTCTGCAGCTGTTAGGAAAACCACAGGGGCTCCTGGCATGAGAAACTCCACACTTATTTGAAAAACATCTACAAATGAGAAAACCAGGCCTCTGTGATGGCAGAATACTGCTCAGTAATGACATACAGTGATCAGCTGAAGAAACATGCTCATTTATACAAGTATTCCTGGTAGTTTTCACAAATGTACCTTCACCAAATCCATGCGTTTACTGAGGACTTCGATTGCCACAGTTCTCCAGATCCAGAACTTCATGAACAACAGAAGAAGCTTCCTGGATCTTCCATCCACTCATGGTCCTTTGCTGAGGACAGCAGTCATCACAAGATATGAGGCTGGCTCAGCAACACAGGTTTAAACCAGCTGGATTCTTTCAATGGTTTTCATGATTGAAACTATCAGTTCATCTGAAATTCTTCAGAGAACTGTATCTGTGCTCAGGAAGGATGTGTTGAACCCTGAGGCAGATGTTCTCTGCATGTCTTCCATTTTGTAACGCAATAGCACACCCATAGGTCTTTATTTTTTTACTCCCAAGTGATCTCTAGACCCTAAAAATTTGTACCAGTGACTAGTTTGTTGAATTAGAGGTGTTTGGCCTTTCAAACAGATTTAATTTTGCAACCACCTGGAGGTTGAGGACATCTCCTCAATGTGCTTGTTCCTGTGCAAGGATGGATGGGAGGGCTATATCCAACAGCATTGGGTCATGGAGGCCATAGCCTCCTCTCAGGCTGAACAGAAGCATGATATCAATCTCCTTGACAAATTAGGTCATAATACTGGCATGAAAATCACTTTAAACAAGTAACTCCAGCTGGGGCCAGAGAGCTGGACATATTTTGAGAAGAAAGGTTATATGGACACTTCTGCCCAGTGACAGTCACTTAGTTAAATTAGCCCCAAATCACAGATTGATCTTTGATTTGTTCAAACACACTTTCCTTTATATCTCTTCTTTCTACCAATGGTTATGCAGATTGTGATATTCAGAGGTATTGCTACCAACTGCTTTACTTTGCCTCTCCGGAGTTGTGTTGTGCCAGTAGACACCAATCACCCCACATCTCTGGAAAAACTGATATAAATAGCTTTAAAGATCTACAGTCTTTGTTCTAAGAAACTGCTTTGTGTTGTTTTGCAATATACAAATATAGGCAAATATTTGTTAATGAAATAAAATTTACTAAAAAAAGATACTAAGTGGTCTGACCAAAAGCCATAACTTGGTAATTGTAATTTCACTTTAACTTTTTTATTTGTGTTTATTATTATCTGTTTATGGTTACATTCATCCCAATAAAATGGGAACTTCAAAACTTGCTATTAATTTGTAACCTTGTGTTGATTGTGTTATTTAGTATGTTAATCTCCTTTATAAGGCATCACCATCACATGATTCCCAAACTCATAATCCAGTAATATTGTCACAATTCACTACTTAAACACTACAAAAGCAAGGATGGGGGAGTAAAGGATGTCTCCTGGCATCTGCTTTTGTATCCAGTACCCAACATCTGTAGGGCTAACAAAGTTAGTGGCACAACCTGTCTGAACTCTAATTTCTTTACAATAATTGAAATTCCAAAGCTTTCAATCATTCCAGAAACTCTTTGGGAACACCCTCTTTCCTTATGTATTTCCACAGAGAACAGTGCCTGCAAAAAGATCTTTTCACTGTATCAGGGAGAGAGCAGGAGCTACGCGTGAGCTGTAGGTGCCATTCCCTTTTTCTGGTGTCCAGCAGCTCTTGTGTACTGCAGACACTACAGAACATGTTATTAGATGTGAAGCCAGGAGGCACATGAGAGGTGCGTACCATGCTGTTGCTTGGAAATCATGTCCATTGTCATTGTCAATATGCAGATCAAACCTGTGAGCGGGGTTTGTATGATGATTTAAGGTTTATCTGAAGTAACGGAGCATCTCTCATCTACTTGCTCCTTACAAAGCCAAGACATTTGCATTTGCAGCCACCAGCCAGTCAGCCTGCTAAGCCTGTGGGAACAGTGATAGACTGAATTGATTGTACCAAGTGCCTATATTTCCAGTAAGGCCACAAGGGGAAAAAATTTCCTGAATTTGGCACTGTGAAGAACAACTCTGAGCTTACCTTTTCTCAGTTGACTGTGAAGGGGGGGTAGATGCTCACCATAGAGACTGTTTCTAATTCTGCCTTCAAGGCTGGGGGTTGTTCAGTAGTAGGAAACCACGGGCGTTTTAAGTGTGAAGTCAAAACCAAGATAGACCTTTGGACAGAAATCTCTCTTCCTCCTCTCTGTCACATTTGTTGTGACGCTCAGGCAAAAAAGCACCACGTTGCTACCTTCTTTTAGTAGACAGCTGATGTAGCTGCAAGAAAAGAAGCAAACTTGTGGCAAACAACCCTTTCTTCAGGTCTTTAACTCATCAATCAATAGAGAACAACTGAAAAGGCCTTTGAAAATGCTGTGGATATCCTACCTACCAAATGCATCTCTCCTGCTTCTCCTGTGCTTCCCTGGCCTGAATGGTATGTACAACTAAAATGCTCTTACATTTTACAAGTTATTTTATTTTGAATGGTTTTGCCATTCTTTAGTTAGTGATTGTTGAGTAGTCCATACTGATTTCTGCAAATACAACTTAACTCTTGAACTTCAACCCTCTTCTTTTGGAGAAAATAATAGATGGGTTGTGGCTGCTTAAGCATGGGTCAGCTTAGAAGTATTGATTGTAGGCTGATGGGGATGAATTTCCTGGGCTTTCCTTCTCTGCTTGTAAAGGCTGAATGTTCTGTGCTTCTTCAGGCTTCTCCATCATCTTGTTTCTCTGTTGCTTTGGGAGGTAATTACTGACAACTCTTGTGTTGCCTTAATTCCTTCTCTAAGTGCTGTAGGAGGAACGTCCCCGTGTCTAGTCAGGTTGGATTCACCTACTGTGTTTAAATTCCCATGATCTGGTCTTTCTGTGTTCATTCCCTTATTAAAATAAATTGTTTTAAGTATGTAAGGATCCTAATTTTCTTGTCAACACTCAATAATTCTACCCTTCCTGTACTGTGTTTGTCCTAGATAGGCAATACTCTAATTTTTCTTCCCTTGTTTGTAATACAATTTCTTTCAGGTGTTTCCCACTTGACCCCTCTATTCCTTGCTATTCATTGCATAAATACTTACTGTTTCATTTCTTTTGATATTGAGTTTGTTAGTGAATTCAAAGGGCCTGATTACATGTTTTTATCTTTGTTTCTTAGTATAGGCTGAAGTTACACCTTCTGCAGTTCTCTTCCTAAGGGGCTACATTATCCAGTTTTCTGATGTTGCTAAATAAAAAAAATAATCTGTAATTTTCTTTCATTCCCTGCCACTTTTTGATCCCTTTGAATTCCAGATCCTCAACCAGCTCTGATTATTGGGCTGAGTTTAATGAAGCTTCTATTTTGAGAACTAATAGGATCATACTGGGAATCTAGAGGGCAGACTAATTTTTTTTGCACGAGTGATAGGGGCCCTTTTTTTGCCAAGGCCTTTTAAGGTTTGGGGAGATGCTGAATTGCACAGGCCAATGGCAATGAAAAACACTGTAGGTTTTGGGACAACCAAGGATACTAAGAAAAAGGTCCAGTCTTACAGGGCTGTTCTGTTGACAGAGTAGTTGTTTTTGAAAACTACTTTGATAATAGATCAAGAACAACTCTGCTATTATAATTTCAAATGCATTTCTTATTTTTAGGTGAAGAACAGTCAACAGAAGTTATCAGTGTTTGGGAAGGAGACTCCGTCAGCATAACTTGCTCAATGAAAGGTTCAGAAAAAGAAGTGGGAATGTATTTAACAGCTAGCATACAGCAGGTCAATGTGATACAAGGTTCCAAGGACAGTATTTCATTTGTCCTTCCTGCTTTGGCTAATCGCATCAAGTATTCAAAAGAAGAAGGGAATCTCAGCATAACTCTGCACAATGTCCAGGAATCTGATTCCAATGTCTACTTATGCATAAAGTTTATTAACAACACAGGCCATCACAAAAGGCTGAATGGGAAGACAACCATAGTAGTAGTGAAAGGTACTGCAATTCCATCTTTTGTATCATGAATTAATAAACACAGATACATATTTTAAATCAAAGATTGCAAAAAAAGCATAATGGGAGGCAAAGTCTGACAGAACTGTGGTAGCGTCTGCTCAGGTGCAGTACTGATTTGAAGGAAAGTGTTGATCTGTTCCCTGAAAAGATGAAGAAAACACATTAGATAGAACAGTACCTAGAAAACCCCTAGAGCATCAGTTCATGACTAGTTTAATCCTAGCTACAGGTTTTCACATGAGTCATAGGCTGCTGCAGTGGTTCAGAAACAGTGAGGACCTAGAGCTCTTCCCAAAGCAATCAGTCAAATCTTTACGAGTAATTAGCAAAGCAATGAGTCTTTTTTTTTGGTAGCTTTTTTTGTAAATCTCTTTCATTAGAGAAATAATTTTTCTGTTGTTTTATTTTCTTTTTCTTTGGTTTTTGTTGGAGGTTTTTTGTTGATGTTGGGGTTTTTTTAACATTAGAAGAGCATTGTGTCTGCAATATTCTTTGGCAGCTTATTCCTCTACACACCTGCCCTTTTGGTGAGACCATCTAACCTGAAACATCTTTACCAAAATTTGCAGGGTTTTTTTCCTTTCCTGTCCCTAAGGGCATACAAAACCTAATTTATTGCTAATTGCCAGTAATAGTAATTTGTATTTATGAAGACTTATCATGTCCTTCCTTAGGCTTCTCTTTTCAAATTTCTTGACTATGTTTTCTCAAGTGACCTCCATCTTGTCGGTTATGTATTGTTTCTCCAAATTATTTTATTAAATTACCTTATATCTCTTTGATTCCGATCCTCTTTTCTAAAACACTTACAACCTTCCCAGAACTATCTTTTGTACAAATGTGATAAATCCTGTCTTTATTCCCTCATATTCAGTGGAATATCTTCTCAGCTGGAGAGAAAGTCGTTAGTAGCTACTTTTTGAATACTATTTTCAATATTGATGGCACTCACATTGTATGATTTCATCCAGACCAATAGTCCCCAGATCTTTTCATGTCTTAATCTCACTTGGGAAAGCAGGCAAGAGTACACATCTCAGGGGCAAGCTGATGAAGCTGTATTTCCTTAGAAGAGTTCAGTATATGTATTTTTGAGGTAGGTGGAGACCCTTTATAACCAGGCAAACTTGTTTGATCAGTCCTACTTTCAGATCCTGGGACAGGAAAACATGCCAGCACGTACTGAAATATATCGTTCTTCTCAAGGCACGTGTAAAGGCAGCCTTTTAAAAACTTAATTTTATCTAAATTTCTGTGGTCTGTTCTTTCTTTCTTTGGTGTCTATATTTGCCCCCAATTAGAATGCACTGCATTAAGCATGTGGTAGCCATCAATCTCTTTTTTTTTAGCTAACACCAGTGGAGTTGTTGAACAGTTGCCACTCTATGCCAATCCTCAGCAAGGTCAGTCTGTCAACATTACCTGTGCACTGAAAACCTCACAAGAAGAGAAAGGGATCTACTTGCTCAAGACTCACATGCAACGGGAAAGAGTGCTATATGTTTCAAGTCAGAATGCTGCAACTATTTCTCCTGCTTTTGCTAATCGCTTGGAGTATTCAAAGGAAGAAAAGAAAATAGTGATAACCCTACACAACCTGCAGAAGAACGACAGTGATATGTATGTGTGTGCTGGAGTGTTGAAAGATTCCTCTTTCCTCTCCTTGAGTAGAAGTGGCACCATGATGCTGATTAAAGGTATTATCCTTTTGCTTGTTTAATCATAAAAAACTATAGGTATGTTGTAACACAAGATGGACTAAAAGATTGCAGAACTTTAGTCAGGACAGATTAAGCACTAATCCATGGCTAAACTTTTGGCTGGGAAAGTTTGGAGAGAGATTGCCTAGACTCCTTTTCACCCTGTTGTACTAGGACACAGAAACAGGCACTATGTTTCTACCTGCCAGAGGGGATTTATAAAAGCGAAAACTTGCTATAATCCCGTATCTTAAAAAAAAAAAGTTCAGAATCAGACAACAAACACTTCAGTGTGTCTGTGAATAATCTTTCAGTTTTAGGAAATGAATCACTGTTTTTAGCATCAGTTCTTTGACCCTAATGTGACATAAAGTATTTTAGAAACCATTCCCTATAGCAAGTCTTTGTGTTTAAAAATAGATCACGCCAGGGAGTACAGAACAAGTCCTCAGGCGTTTTCTTAAAGTACCACAGATAATAACAGAGATGATCTCACACACCCTTGTTATACTCTGAGCACACTGTGATCGTATGTTCCAAAGACAGGGTTTTTTCTTTTTCTGCTGGATGATGGTGTAACCATTTGCTAAGATGAAGACAAAACCAGCAATATGGTGTTTGATTTTGGTTGCTTACTGGTGCAATTTAACCCTGTGCATTGGGATTTGATGAGATCTTGGGTAACTAAAATAAGGTTTACATAGGTCCTAAGAGTTGCACAGGATCTCTCTGCAGTCTGCAAAAAAGCACTGTTCTGTTCAGTGTGTATATTTCAGATCACAGCAGCCTCCTACTTCTGTCTGTGCTGCTTGCAAATGTAGCTATTATATATTCCTATGTACTCCTGGCTGAGCCCTCAGTGTTGCTATAGTACTGTAGTAAAACATTTTCTATTTCCCTTATGAGTGTGTGCTCCTACTGCTGTTCAGTACTATGGAAGCTATCACCTTTGTAGAGTGCTCCTCATTGACCCTTCACGTGCCAACTCTAGTCATCACCAACCTTTAGAAGAGCACGAGGAACACCACTGAGAATATGAATGGGATGACAAATGGGACTGTGTAGCATGCTGTTGATATCTAGTTTCTTGCTGACCAGTAAATAATGTTTTTTCATAGTGAAATAGAATTCTGCCTCTTCCTGTTTATAATAATAATAATATAATTTCAGATGCAGAAGTGGAGCAGACAGGCTATAGTAAAAGTTCCTGGGGTATCTCTGGTCTTGCCATCGTGGTAGCAGTGCTGTTTACTGCACTGGTAGGCTCCAGCTTGTATCATGTCAATGTAAGTATGCTGTTACCACACCAAAGCAAAACTGAATTGTGTTGAGTGAACAGGTGCCTTTGATATTATTTGTAAACAGTGACTGAGTCAAGCAAACACTTGGAAAACATAAAGATTTTCTACTGTCTCCTCTTTGCCCTTGTTTAACGTCTCCCAGCTGTAAACCCTTGGCAGTAAAGACTGTTTCTGTAACTCTTAGTAAATGA
The DNA here is from genome assembly GCA_013398125.1 of Aegotheles bennettii. Lineage (NCBI taxonomy): Eukaryota > Metazoa > Chordata > Aves > Caprimulgiformes > Aegothelidae > Aegotheles > Aegotheles bennettii. Next base: position 1,085,690 of record VZRW01013966.1, read on the forward strand.
GATATTGTTTGCCTTTTGATAGCACAGCCATGTGTTGCATGCATCTCCCTTGACAGAGCACCTCTCTATTCAGTTTGGCTTCTTTTTTTCTTTTTTCTTTTTTTTTTTTCTTTTTTTCTTTTTTTCCCAGTTGGGAATGGAGCTGTATATATCAATCTTGTAATAGATGTAAGAGAATGTTTGGAGGGAAACACATGGACAACACAAAGTTATAAAATAACCTAGTGTCTGAAAACAGCTCTAGGAGAACAATTTTGCCCTGCCTTAGAAAGAAAGTTGACCGAGGGTTTTTTCCTTTACTGGGATTATATATATATATATATCTATATCCATCCTGCAGAAAGTGCCCAGAAAATATTTGTCTCTAATAGATCCTTCTGCTCCATAAAAACTTCTCAGAATTAACAGAGTATGATTCACAGGCCAGGTTCCCATCTTCTCCCTCCACGTGTGGCTTCAGTACTGCTAAAAACCAGTATAACATCATTCTGACACAGCCAAGCAGCCCTGTGGGAACTGGTCTCTTGTGTTATCAGTAACCAACTAAGGATAAGCCTCATTTATGTTAGGGCCACAGTTACATCCAACTCTTGAAGGAACTTTTAGTGAAATTACATCAGACTGACAGTAGAAATTAAATAAATAGGTTGACAATTTCTACCAAATCCTCCAAGACCTCATTGGCTTCTGAGAAGAATTTTAAAAGTACATTTCCACTTCAAACAGGTGGACTTCTATGATGTAAATTGTTTTTTCAAGCTCTGTTCTGAACGGCTGTTTGCTTTGTTTTGCAGGCGAAGAAATATTTCCAGAAAATAGAAATGAAGAAAAGAAATGAAGTTTATGAAGATATGTCTTTTGCTTCTAGACATAACACCTTGATCAGGACCAATGATTACTCCATTAAAGATTAAGCTTCTTACCATTTGGAACCATGTGTGGATTGACCATTCCTCTAGAGGTCTCTCTGAAAGCTGCCTTAACAGCTTGATGCGACAGCTGAACTGAAAATGCTATCACCTACCTTCTTCAGTGGAAAGAAAAACCTGCCTCATTTCCAGAGCTGTTTCTGCTTTTTTATTCACTTGTAAACTTTTTATTGTTGTTGGTTTTTTTTTAATATCTAGAAAATGTAGAGAAATGCAGGTACCCTGCACATGTGCTTGCAGTTTAGTATGGAAAGCAGAGATTTTGGACTGTACATTTGGCTAGATGCAATGTATAGGCTCATTTCTTTGATTGATAAATAACCCTTTCAGGGAAGGTGGGATAGGTGGAGAGGTCTGGTTCTGAGCTTTAAGTGCTCAGGAAGACCATAACAGGCCTGTTCAATAATAATGCAGTGGATCCATATATGCATGGACTACAGTTCTCTTATGAATCCTCATGGTTATGCCAGAGAACTCAGGTAGTTAAAACTTATGGTTTCTGGGAACAGGCTGCAACAGTAATTTTTCTTTATTGACACATTTGATCAGTTTTTGAGGGTTTAGGGCCAGTTTGCCATTCATGAGTGTGTAGCTGGAGCAGAGCCAGGCAGAAGGGATCCTCTCTGGAGGTGAGCTCTGCCAAGATCTCAGCTTGCTGAGACAAACCTGTGCTCAGGAGGCCCCATTTCCCTCCAAATGTCACTTGTGAAAGGCCGTGCACCAGACCCAGGGGAGAAATCTGCTCCCTTGGGTGACAGGTGGAGGGATGGATTTACCTTGTGAGCAGAGAGGTGCCTGTTGATTGCAGACCCTGTGATCTTCACACAGCTGTACCTGAATAAAGTTGTGTTTGACTGGGACTTTGTACAGTTGCTCGATATTTTTATACATGCATTAAAGACTATTTCATATATCTTGCAAATAACTGCTAGTTATTAAATGGACTGTTTCTTTCAGTGTGTGTTGTTTGGTTTTTTTTAATAGAGTGATTCAAGGGCTTCTTGCAAAATGCAATATAACTTGCTCCTGACAGCACCCCAATAGACAATAACTATTTTCCATTTAATTTACATGATCTACATGGGTTTTTTTTAAAGTAATTGCTGAAGAAAATACTAAAGAACACTTCAAATGATGTATATTTATGCAATCCTTTCATAGTGGCCAAGATAAAATTCCTGAAGGGCTAAAAATGTCAAATGGAGATGGGTAAGAAACAGATGGTGCTGGGGAAGATTGGTCTGTCCTTTGAACAGCACCCTGCACCCAGCTGTGGGGACTGAGGGCCACAGGGTTCACTGAGCAGGACGTTGCTCCTCACCACTGTTGTCCCTGTCTAATCTCCCCATGAGCACAGCCCCAGGGGGGTCCCATGTCCCCTCTCTCTTGGAGAACATGGCCCACACCCCTCACCACTTGCAGCAGGTCCCGTTGCAGTAGCAATGGGCGGCCTTGGAGCACCCATGGCACAGGCAGGACACAGGCTGTGCCCTCTGGACCTCAGGAGGGTGCAAGTTTATGTGGAGTGGCCTGGGCTGAGCTCTCAGGAAGGAGAGGGCTCATCAGAAATAATTTTTTGCTATTTTCAAAACTGGAGAGACCAGCCAGCACGTGTAGATTACCACTGACGGTGCTGATAGACTTGGTAAAATTTTTAATTGAGGAAAGCATTTTAGCCCTTTGACTAAGGCACATCTGATAAGTACATGCTTGACCTTAGATGCCAAGCGGGGTTGATAAGCCAAGCTGAGCCACAGAACGTTTGCCAGAAGGACTGCACGGGGGATAGAAGTAGGTTCTCCTCTCGCTGTGGCTTGTGATGTATTGTAGGACACTGGATTCGTTCCAATGACTATCCTGCAAACAAATGTTTATATGCTTCTAGCAGTTTTAAGTGCTACATGATGTATTTCTAAAGCCTACATTGGCAGGGTTGCCTGGAGTTCGTTCCTTCCTTCCACCCATCCCAGGTTGCTGTTTGTGATCACTTTTCCATCCATTACCTCGTGTAGGAGACTTTCCTGTTATTATTTGGAGGATATGACCAAAACATGTCCAGCATTGCTGGTTTTGGTGAAGACAAGTTACTGGCTGGTGATTTCTCGAGGTCGCTGTGTTACTGAAAAAAATATTTCCATTCACAGCACACCTTCTTCTGTGCCACTTGTTTTTCAAGGCATTTAGTTTCTTTTTGAATGTTTTGTAACACTCAGCTTGCAATGATGTATCAGCAGTGGGTTTACAGTCAAGTTGAAAGCATGTATTTTTCTGGTAGTTCACAGATTTGGTTTCCACACAGTTCAGAGCTCTGAAGTGCTGAAAATGCCTTCTTAGTGTAATTTTTAAAATCTGACATCTTTGTTAATATGCTTCTGCTCTAGTTAATGAATTTTTCGACTGCCAGGCATCTAATTTTTTAGAGTATTTGTATTGTCCTTTATACTTTTTAACACTATTTTGAATCCTTCAGTGGTGACTGGATACTGGCTACATGCAGCATGCAAGAAATCTTCCAAATTCCACTTGAAAACTTAACAGATCTTGTACACATAAATTATCTGTCCAGTTTGAGGATGGAGGGGACTCCACTGTGTATAAATAAACTGCTAGTATTATGGTCCCTCTCCTCTTAACACAGTGGAAAAACTATGTTTGTTTCTTCAAGGAATTTCACAGAGCCCTGGAGTTCAGGAGCCACTATTGTATCCACAAATTCATTAAGACATTGAGGGCTAAATGGTGCAGCCCTTTCTCATACAAGTTGTAAAAGTGTACTCTGAGGCTACTCGCACTAGTAATGCCTTAGCAACAGGAGTAATCATTTCATCCTCAGATTGCAGCATTTGTTACTCTGCTCTGACATGACAAAAAAAATTAAATTGTTTTTTTGAGTGTTCTTTCTCTACACATATTGCCTTACAAGTCCTAGACAAGCTTTCTGAGAAACCACAAAGGCCAGTTTACAGCTCAGGGTTTGCACCCACATTGTGTGGTCTTTGATCAGAGATATGATTGACAGCAAGCTTGTGGTTGAATGACATTTAAGGTATATAGCTATGTTCTCATCTGGTTTTTAAGGGTGGGCAGTGAGATAACATTTTGGCCAAATGTCCGTGACTTCTGGGAAATAAACTTATTTAAGAAACTTTTTTGTAACATCCCCGTGGGTTTCTCTGCTACTCTCATTCTCATACACTATAATGCTCTTAGTGCAAGCTTTTCTAGAGAGTCTTCTGAAAGTGGTGGTAGTCAGTGACTAAACTCTAACAGTTTTTGGACTCAAAACTTTCAAAAAAGAAAACCAGTTCAAAATTTCAAAAAAGCCATTAACAAGAAACTGTGCATGCATGTGTGTACACACTGCAGGTGAAGAAACTGCAATTCCTGATGACTGTCAAGGCTAAAATTAAAACCAAACCTTCCTCAGAGAGTTGTATGCTCATTGTTTACAGAGGCTATTTTTCAAATAAAGTTGTTGCATGCAGAAAAAGATCATTATATTTCTGTCTTAGCCAAGCTAGGAAATAGAGGACACGAATAGGCTGTCAAGAGAGGGTGTGGAGTCTCCTTCTCTGGAGACATTCAAACCCCATCTGGATGTGATCTTGTGCCACCTGCTCTGGGTGAACTTGCTTTTGCAGGGGGTTTGAACTAGATGATCTGCAGAGGGCCTTCCAGCTCCTGTGATTTTAGGAGGTTTTCAGCTCACAGAGAAGCTCAAATGAACAGTCTGAACTGAGGCTTTGCAACTTCTAGACTTGTTCACAATTAGGTGAACCAGGAAGGATCCATCCTCACAAGGATGTCTGTTTCCTGGTTCTTTTGTTGATAAACTCACCATTACAACCATGGCAAGTTAGCAAATAATCATAGTGCACTTGGCTGGATGCAGAGATGGGCTGTTCCTGCAGTGCTCATTATTCAATGGCAAGTTCTAACACTTGGACCTGAGGGCACCGTTTTGGTGGAACAAAAAGAGAGGTGGAAATAATGATAATAAAAATAATTACATTCATTCATGACATGTTTTTTTCAGCCAGCTTCTTTTAGGCTGCTCTTATATCTCAAGAAAAAAATTGTGGTCTTTGTGGTAAAGGTATGTAAGTCTGGCTGCTGCAGGGGTGCCTGAGGTGTTAAGTTTCTATCTGCCACTCGGCACTGCTCGAGTGGGCTGCTGAGCAGTCTGGCTTACCACCATCCTGAGAGATGGCAGAAGTTTGTGGTTCCTGTGCACTAGGAAGAGCTGTCACACTGCTTCTGCAGAACAGAAACACTCAGGTGCATAAGGTCACTGAACACAGCCTTGCTGGTCCTTCTCTGCAAGTGACCTGGCCTGTGGTCCCTCACTGTCACTCTCCCATGTTATGCTCTGTATTACAGGTGGCTGTGGCCATTAGGTTAGTCACTGGAAACTGTTCTAGGTAGCTGATGCCACTGGACCAAGGCCATGCAGCAAGTGAGAGGCTGAGTCAGGCAGTAAAGCAGTTTTCATTCCTGCATATCATGCGAGACAGCCAACATAAACACATCCTTGTTTCTATTCTGTTATTATATGGAGTGAAACACAGGAAGGTAACATGACAATCAAACTGTTCAGCTGTAAGCTGCCATCACTTTAATTGCTTTGTATTTAAAGGTTTGATTTTTAATCTTCGATCTCATCTGCTTCCTAGCACCAAGACCTAAGAGAAAGCATCTCCTGATTTTACACTGTGCTTGCTTTTTTTTTGCAGCAGAATATTTTAACATATGCCAGTGACATGTTGTAAGTGGCTGGTCTCTGTGGCTGAAGACTGTAATATCTCAGTCACCAAAACATATCAGGTGTTAACCTTGCTCTGCAAGTCACAAATGATATGATCTGAGATTTTCTCTTTCATTGTGGTTTATTTATCTCAAATAGCATGTCTGATATCACAGTAGAGATTTGGCATGTGATATTTATGACCACTTACATAGCCTGTGAAGAGAAAGAGCCTTTCAGCTAACACACTGCATCACTTTATTTGGGCATTTCTACATTATATTTGTACATCTCTCCTCTGGGTATTGCTAGTTCTGGTATTAGCAGCTCTTGCAACACTGACTTCCTTCTGTGCTCAGATACTCTGTCCACAGTTTGACCACTTCCAAGGTACTATTCTGATTTGGGTTTCTCTGGGAATTGCAGGTGAGGTGTTGCAGGTTATCTCGATATCACAGTTCACATAGACATACCAGTTAACAATGCTCAGCTACTGGTGCAGCAGCACTGCCTTTCACAAGGCTTGGTGTTTGTATAGATCCTGAATAAATCCACTGGAACCTGGAATGCACTGAGCTGCAGCAATGCCTCAGCTATGCATGGTGCCTGAGCTTGCTAGTTTAAAGGCATACATGTCAACTGAGTGGTTTTTTTGGTTTTGTTTGTTTGTTTTTAATTTAAGCAGAGCTGTTTTAGTGATTGCTGGATGGGAAAATTCCTGCTCCTATATATAGCTATCTGTCTGCTAGGTTCAAAGATGTTCAACAATTATGTTTGAAGGGTTGTAGGGAAAGTTGAGATACTCAGGGCACTTTCAGGTATGAGCCCAAGATTCAACAGATCAATAGTTTGAGATGGAAAATGTTATCCAATACTCAGTTTGTTGAAGAGCTGTGCAATTACTGTTATGCAGCTACACATGTGTATTGATCTGCTGTGCTTTCTGCCTGCCAGCCTTGCATTTTTGCCTGCTGACTGTACCAGTCACTGAGCTGTGATGTGACACATGGGATCTGCTGTTGAATTCTGTCAGCTGTTACGTGGTCCAGCTGGCTGGTCATCCCAAGGTTCATGCTAACACACTCATATGAAAGAGGTTCTTGGAATGCTTTCTGTCTGAGTCATCTGTGGGCAAATCTGCAGATTATTTGTATCTGCTTGGGCAGTACAAGGTGTTTCAAGAAGAAGGACCCAATTTCCATTGAAGGTCTATTTCAAATGGGCCCATCCTTTTGAAACCCTGTATATTATCAGTTCTGAAAAGTTCTTTGCTGGTTGAAAGGTTCTTTGCTGTTTGAAGCAACTTTTCCATAGTAAATTTTAAGTACATATATTCCCCTTTCAGTGACTCTAATTTCCTTGCATTCCACAGCTGGGTGCAGAGGCCATTTCAGAGGAGCAGGAGGCAGGAAACTAATTCCCCATTAGTGGTTACTTGCAGTTTAAGTGGACAGGTAATGAGGTGCAGCTGAGGCTTCCTTAGGTGCACAGGGATTCACAACATAAAACAGAGGAGCAGGAGAGGAGGCTAGTTCATGTGTGCCATCAGCCAGGATGTTCTGGTAAGTGTTGTGTTACTCTTCTTGGTTCTAAAGCTGTGTTGTAAAAGAAATGTAGAAAAATATCCTCCAGTCCTGTCTTACATTTTCTTCCTTGCATTTGTATTGCTTTCTATTAATCACAGTTCCTACAGCTCTAGGTTAGAAATATTGATAGGCAATAGCTTGAGATAGGCTGTGGTGGTTATGGGAAAGACCCTGATTAGAGGGGTGCATGAAGCATCATTGCTGTATTCCACCAGAAGCTTGGTCTTAGAAAAACAACCCAGCTCTGTGTGCTAACCTGCTTTGTTAAATGTGTGAAATGTGAACTCATATGGGCAGGTTTATGATGAATTTTTGAAGTTGAATTGACTCTGATAGTTATCAATGCAAAGATAACCTGAAAAGAGTGAGAGAACTTAATAGTTGCAGTGCTTGAGGTATTTGGAAATGCCAGAGCCATTCTGCTCTGAGGAAGGTGTGTACCAGGGTAGTGTTGGTTGAAATAAGGTGCTGTACTTTTCCATTGTCTCCAGAAAACCCAGCAGCCAGCATAGCTCTGAGCATGCATTGTGCTTACTCTGGAAGTGGCCTCAACCAAGATAGCAGCTAAATGAGGTGACATTATAATCTTTTACAGCTCTTCTACGTTTTAGTTGATGTCTTAGATGCACCAATTTGCACCTTGCATATCAGCTGTCATCCCTGATACCACAATTTCTCTGTGGTTGTTCTCTGTCCAGCAGGTGTCTAGATCAGCCCCTAAGATAATTTTACCCTTTTCAGCTATACTGCAAGCCTGTGATTAAAAAGGTAGGCACATGCAGTGCCTGAGCAGCTAGGCACTGCGTTGTGAACTTTTCCTTAAGATGTGTGTTGGCAGGATAGTTCCTCAGCAGCAAGCTTAGTTTGTGAGAGTTGGAAGCTGCATTTTTATTCTGGGGTCTTTCCCTCCCTGCTGTTGTGTGTTACTCATTTCCTCCGCAACAAAACAGACTATGTCCTCAAGAACCACAAAAGCAACAAGCACTAGCTCAGAGGTGCTTCAATGTACTACATCAAATTGCAGTCAAAGCTACCTTTAACGCTGTCAAAAAGCCTGACTAATTGAGGAAAAAGGAGGAGAGGGGTTGTTACTATGAGATTTTGAACAGCTGGAGGAAGAGGAAATACCAGAGGCTACTAGAGGGAAATCTGTACTTAATACTCTGTGGTCTCAGATGGTTTTACTTTTGGCCTCTTTTTTCATACCTGTGAAAACAGTTAAAAGACTTCTTAAATGGCTGGTATTATAGTAGGAGTTCAAAATGATACTTAACAGGAAAACCCTTGATCATATATTGGTGTTTAATGGTGTAATAGTATAACTGTTTTTATTAATACCTGTTCCTGTGCTTGGCTTGAGATACCATTTACCACCCCTCTGGGCATCCCCATTAATGAGGGAGAGAACCCTCTGACTTCTTAAAAATACGGCCTTCTAAGAGAGTGTAAAAAGACACAGGATGCTACTAAAACATGGGAAAAGGAATCCTGAAGGATGCTATAGCAGAAGTAATGGGCTAGGGCCAGCAAAGAAGATCGGAGCTGATAGAAGTGTGGGGCTAGAAGGAAGGCTCAGAGTTCATCAGGTCTGTGCCTTTACTTCAAGAAATAATTAGCTCTATCTAGGTCTAAAGCATCCCAGGAGTTAAATGTTTGCCCAACTTGTTCGTGAAGGCTCCTGCTGGTGGTGTAATTCATAAAGTCTGTGTTTAATTGCCTTGTAACTCATCTGACCTGATATTGAACTGTGCTCAAAATACAGCATGTAAGTGTCAGGCAAACAAAACTACTCTGCTCTTTGAGTAATATCAGTGGCAGGGATTGGACCAGAACAAGGGACCTTGAAGGTATGGCTGCCTGAGGAGAGAGGCTTGACAAAACTTGTGTAGAGCTGGTAGCAGCATGGGAGTGTTATGAGAGATATTATTGATGTGCAATTTGTACTTAATAAGAAAACAGATTTCCTAAAACAGTTGAAGACAGAGCAGGTAGATGCATCATGTGGAGGGACTTGATAAGTAAACAGGCTCAAGGGCTGGACTTTCTTCTTCTCTGTGAAAGACAGGTTTGCAAGTGCTTCTGGCTCCTTGGAAGAGACCTGTTCTTCAACAAGTGTCAGTTGTACAAACAGTGTCATTTGCCATTGGCCAGCTGCTTTCGTGGTTGGTTAGGTTAAAGTGTCAGTGCAATGGGCATGGCTCAGCAGCAAGGCAAACAGCTCCTCAAAAACCTATTGGAATGGGTTGGGAAGACCAGAAAGGGGTGGGAGGCTGGAGGCCAGAGGGAAAGTGGAGGGCTGGACTGACTCACCTACAAGTGAGCATTGTAGTGAGGAGGAGGAGGATGCACTCCCTGGCTGGGCAATGGGAACAGAAGCTGACAGTTGTGTTCTTGCATGTCAATGGCAGTGTCTGAATCTCTAGAGCTTTCTGCATGTACATACAGACACATGTGGGAGTGAAGGAGTGCTCTCTGCCTTCCATCCTGAGCCTATTCCTATCAAATATTCATCAGAGGAAGATTTTAATCTGTACATTTTTGCATTATTCAGGCTTAGTAGTATTTCGGTGACTTTCATGTTGCCTACAGGATTTAGATACCAGGGATAAAACAGAAGCCTCTCTAATTTTCTACGTTTAGGAATTCTGTTTCATTAAAATTCTTTTGAAGATTAGTCTTAATGATAGATTTTTTTAAATTAGAGTCTTCCTCCCAGGAAAAATAAGCTTGCAACTGAAAACAGACAAACCCACTGCAGAGAAATCTTTGCAATTTGACCATCGGCCATGGATAGATAATTCAGGTAGCTGTATTTCTTTTCAACATTTACCTTACCCCAAAGGGCTTGCATTTAACCCCAGCATGTAATAGATTGCTGTTGCTTCCACTTGCTCCCCCAGGATAAAAGTATGAGAGTATTCTCCTTTGAATAATTCTTTCTGAGACACTGTAACAAACTCGATAATATTGAGCCAGCTTGCACTGAGATGGGAATGATTAACATTCAGTTCTCGTATTTACATACAAAATTTTAGTTTGATATGTTACAGTGCCTGATTCTTCAGATTGTGAAGCACCTGTCTTCTTGCTTAGAAAGATGCTTACTATCTTCTGAAAGGCAGGTGTGCTGCTTGCTGCCATAAATGTTGGATTTAGGGGCAGACAACAAATGTCCCCAAATTCATAGAGAACGTGATGATACTATTAATTCTGGTACTTTATAAAGGGACACACAGAGTTCCTGAGGAGGTTAACTCCTCTATCATGCTTAATTAGTCATTAGCAAACAAACCAGGATGTTGACATGAAGGGAAACAGTTGCAACATCCATATATACAAGTAGCTTAGGCTATTTGTTACCTCTCTTCTTCTCTCCTTTGTGTCACATTGTGGTTGGAACAGTATCTTTGGGTGGGTGATGCACAGGCTTGTGCACAGCTTCCTCTCTACTGAATCTGCTAGAGTAAGACTGTGTTATATTAGGGTTGCCAGTGCTTGTTACCTAAAATACCAAATAAGAGAAACAGCCTCTGTTCTGAAGGCATGTTGGAGCCTGGGAATGTGGGCTTGGCTGGGACAGGGGATGGTGCTTGACATCCTCCTTTTCAGATGTTTCTTCCAAACATTCACAATTTCTGGCTTCTAAGGGGAACAAACCTGAAGCATGTAATTCTCTGATAGGAAGCAGACAATTAAATTAAGGTATTGCCAAGGATCACTTGCTATGAGGAATCCCATTGGGAAAGGCAGGCAGACTTGCTTTGCAGACTGCTCTGAGGAGCTCTTGGGTTGTTTCCTTAGTTTTTAGCCAAAAAAATTCTAACTTTATCTGCTTAAGTTAGAATCTGCCACAAATTATGTCCCACTGGTTTTGCATTAACAAATCTTATTTCAGTTTAGCAAATGCCTTAAGAGGATATGGGCTAGTCAAGTGCTTTTACTGTTGGGTAATAGTGAGGTTGAGTGTTTTGATCTAAGAATGCGAAAGCTCTTAGAGCAATGTTTATTTTAAACCATAAGCAAAAGACAGCACCTTAATAGGCAACTACAAATCTTGCAGACAACCACCAGAGTCACAGAGCTGCTGAGCTTCAGCAGCTGTTGTTAAATCTCCCCTTATAATGAGCCTGCCCTATGTGTGTATTTGAGAGCTGGAGCTGTGGGTATGTGTGTGTTTGTAGGAAGAGTTTGTCCACGTTCTTTCCTTTCCCTTTTCTGTACCTGTGGTAGCTTTCCTGGTACAAGGATCTCGGTGAGGAAGAAGAGTTAAATTCTCAAAGTTGGAGGAAAGCAAACAAATCTAGGGCACACAGCAGAGGTCTTCATTTTTTGAGCAACATTTCAAGTTGCTGTATCGAGAGCTGAAGCTGATCTGAAGACACTTGGTGTAGTGATGTCCAAAGCTACCAAAGCTTCCACATGCAAACAGGCTTCTGCCCTGGAAGAGAAACAAAAGCTTCTTGGTGTTGTCTCTTGATCTATGCTAACTGGAAGAGGGGAACTGCAGCTGTCTCTATGCCATGATTCAGTTAGTGACTAGAAATGGCTTGATCTAGAATATTTTGCCAACCTTTCAAGAAATAGGGAAAAATTCTAGTGTTAAAAAACCCCCATGATTAAACAGGATAAAAACATACTTCAGGCAGACTTCATCTCTCTGCTGTCTGCAGTGGAGAAGTGTGGCTCTGAGGCTACTTGTAGAGCCTACAGAAGCAGCAGGATGCTTGCAGCAACAGATCCCGAGGAGCTGGATGTCCCCTATAGAAGAAAACACAGCACCTCCTGCTGCAGTCTATTGCTCTCCATGGACTGTAACAGACAGACAAGCAGCTCAAATGTGGATGCCTGCACTGTAGGTACCAGTTTGGAGTACTGGATCCCAGCCCACACAGTGGGGTCTGTGCAGCATTGGCAGTAGAGTTGGAAGCATCTCAGCAACACTGGCATATGGGGGAGAAGGGTGAAAACAAAGCAGCAGCTTCCAGCAGTTTCATTCCTATTAGGGCTTTCATGAAAGGACTTCAGTATGCTTTGCTCTGAGATTGGAAGAGACTGTTGTTAATTAAATAATTAGTTGTTTAAAATGTATTTATTAGGGCTTAACAGCCGGGCTACAGATATGCATCAATTACAGAGCCACAATATCTGCAATAAATGTTTTTCACCCCACAATCAAATATGGCTTAATTGGGCAATGCTGGGAGAACAGTCATAATAAATAGAGTGGGTAAGACTTGACTTTATAATTGAGATTTAATCAGTGAACTCTTGTATGTTCATTGAATAATTGATTATTCTATACATTTATCAAGGATTAAAAACTCAGTGGTAGATATGCAAATCCTCTTGTATTAAATACATCAGAAATTCTCAAATACCATTTGATGCATATTAATATTCTGATTAAATCTAAATGACACACATTGTAGATCTCACTTTTGCAGTAGGCTATTTTATTGCTATTTATCACTTTTTTTTTCCCCCAAGGTGAACTGCTTGTGTGTTTGTTGCTTTGTGGGTAGTTATAGGAGATGGGTCAAGGGGAAGTGAAATGGAGATGGCATCTTGTGCCTTCCTGGAATGAACAAGTTATCCTGGATGGGACAGCAGGAAATAGTTTTACACTGGCTTCTAGTGAGCAGACTAAACCAAGTGAAGCAGCCAAACACATTGGAAGATGTAGTAACTCTCCCTGAAGGGTTAATATCATACTCAGTGATATGTGTGGTAGAACAAGCATGTAGGAATGTTCATGGACAACAGGAAAATTTAAAAAAAAACAAACAAAAAACCCAAACCCACATGCAAAAGCCTTATTGATAGTGTGAGATGTGGATGAACGGTGTCAGTGCTACCTAAGGCAGCACAAGGTGGGACCCACTGGCTGGTTGCAGTTGTTGCTGGAGAGACACCATCCCCCTGCAAAGCCCATGGGAAGCAGACCTGGGCCTGCTGTGTGAACATTTTCTCAAAGGAAAACAGATTTACTTGGCTGAAGTCATGGTTGCAGACAGTGGAGGCTGGAGAGGGGAGGCTGGAGGGAAAGTGGAGGCTGGAGAGGAGGGGGGAGGCTAAAGGGAAATTGGAGGCCAGAGTGGTCACAGGACAGCACCATGGCAAATCCTCCTTCACATTTGTCTCATAGCCTGTCACATACAGTGCTGGGAGCACAGAAAGCTTCTTGCATTCTTGGAAGCAAAGCACAGAAATGTCACAGGTGGGAGATACACCAAGCTAACAGACTTTGGTAAAAATTAAACTGTTTGTAGCAGAGCACTGTAACAGAGCTAGTAGTATTTAATTCTTCTGCACTGATGATTTCCTGCATTTGTGATGGGCAGTCTGATGGCAAGAGCAAGTGTCAATTGTGAAGATCTATCAGTGCTAGGTTAGTATGCAAGTTTAATTAATTTCCATGTTATTGGACTTGTGTTTTCATGGAATTGGTGCTTTTCACCTTTTACAACTTGTAGACTCCTATATCTTTTTAAGTGAGGCTGAGATTGTTGATTATTTTAACTGGTGACAGTAGTGTACATTCCTTTGACTCTTGCAGATGCTTTGGAGGGCAGGTCCTCTGCCCCTCCTGTCTAAGTCCCTTGTCCACAGCCTGAAGACCACTTCTCTAAATTCGAGAACAATGAGCCAAATGACCACTGTGCAGCTCTTGCGATGTGGATGGCTTGCTTTATTTTCCGTTTATGGAACCATTTCTTGCTATTTTCAACTTGGACACGAGAGGGGGGTATTTCCTCAGGAATTTGTCTGCCAGTGTGTTGTAGGATGAACAAGCTTGTAGAATGCTCTAGAGAGAAAATCATCATGTTTCATTTTCTTCTGACATGATAGGATTAGCCTCGCTCCTGCTTGACCTTGTTGGGTGGTGCTGGAAGGTTCTTGGAGCTCAGTGGACATTAGGAAGTGCTATCTTTGAGCAAACCTTCTGCCTGGGAAACTGCAGAACAATTTGATCTGACCAAGAGCAATTATTCCAGGGTTTTCCTCACATGACCAAGACCCTTGTGAAGGCCCCTTCCCTTATGTAGTTTTGGAGATGCAAGCTGTTGCCATAACTCTGTTGGGTCCTAGTCATTTCTGCAGCACGTACATCTTTCACCCATGATGAACAAATGTCTGAATTCCCATTGCTGATTTAACCACCTTTAAATGCTTGACAAGCACAGAGAAAGAGAAACTGTATCTGCCCCAGGCAGGGATTATGATCCCTGATAGTGTATGGAGCAGTGTTGAGAGAAGAGCTGTCTTCAAGGATAAGCATGTCCTGTTCCTGCACATCAGGTCTTGCTTTCCCCAAGCCGGTCTCACTCGCAGCCTGCTGGTTCAACGGTGTAAATCCTAGGTGTCAGGGGCATTGATGGCTCTGCTTCTGAATTCCAGCCTAGTTGTATCTCTAACTTGGTCTTAGATCAGTCTAAACAGCCTCTGAATTGCAGCTTCTCAGGAAGTGACGTGCTCAGCTTTGGATGTGTTTGTTAAATCCTACCTGCTGCCATGACATATTCAGGACATGAGTGTCAAACACTGCTGCTCCAACACCACCCTGGTCTGCCATCCTGTCACCTCCTCCTGGCCTGCTCTCGAGCCTTGGTGCACATCTAGTCTGTGCTGGATCACTGCAGGTGATTCTTCAAGGCTGCTTTGGTCTAACAAGTTTAGCTCCATGCTCAGGTTGGAGGCACTGGTTGGCCCAGGAGCAGAATAGGAGTCTTCTGGAAATAATTGTCAGATGTTCAGTTACACACAAGCTCTGGTTCCTTTATAGGTCAACAAATGAAAAGGGTTGAATTCCTTAGGAGAAGGTGTCTGACATCAGTAACAGCCATTTGCCTCCAACCATTATCTGTTCAACCATGCACCCCTACCCATTCTCTCCTTATAAACTAAAGGCAGTGAAGGAGCTTGAGTTGGAAATGTATTTTTGCTGGGTGTCTTTTGTTTTCCATTTTAAGAACTCTGGTAGCTACTGTGTCTCAGACTCTAAGCCATAAAATCTCCATGGCTGTGCCCTGTTCAGGGCCTTCTTTTTGGAAGGCAGCAAGTAGGACTTCCAAGAGCCTTTGATGCCCACAGCATTGGTCTGCTCCATGAACAAGGTTGCTGTTAACTCTCACCCTACTCTGTACACTGTCAGTACAGACACACATGGATTTGGGACTGTTTCCTAGTTGCCATTCGGCTTCTCTGACTCAGTGGTGTCCTGGATCTCAACCTCTGGCAGCAGCAGCATCATGATGAGTCAAATCTCCAAGTTCCAGGGTTTTACAGAGAGTGCCAGATGCCTCTCTGGATATGTAATCCCTCCATTGGAACCACATGAGACAATGCAAAGCAAATTACCACAGACTAAATACACAGTCAGGATGTGTTGGAAGCTGGCAGTGCAGCTGGCTGGGGTAGACAGGGAGGGAGGAGAGAAATGGTTGGCTTTCTATCTTCATGCTGAACTGCGTAATGCTTGGGGTCCTTTAAAAGACTTTAACATGGTTTTGGAAGCAGAGAGCTGGAGGAGATTCAGCTACAGAAAGCTGGATGAAGGCTGAAGGGTATAATGTGCCTGGGAATTGTGAGAAGGGATCAGCAGCCAGCTTTAATGAGGGGAGGATGAATTTGGGAGCAGATAATATTTCACAGCAGTTCAGAATAGGGCTTTGGCTTATTTCTGTGATCCATTCCATGGTCCACAGCTTCTTTTTGACCCTCTGTATGAGTTATTCTACATGTTGGCAGCAGTTTCTCTGAGGCAACATTTATATCTTTCATACAAGAACACAACCAAAATAAAGATGAGTTGTCTCACCTGTTTTACTGTAGCTACTTGCTAGTGTTGTTTCAGTGGAAAGAATGCTATAATACTATAAAAGAGAATTAGAGCTTTGTGTTTTAATTGACTTATTTTTGTGTTTCACCTGGTTAGCTCAGTGAAGTTAGAATGGACTTTGCCTATTTTTCTGTTAAAAGTCACTTTCTGGACCTTTGCCCAGACCAGAAGAGCCCCAAGCTCTCCAGTACTGAATGCTGATTAGAAGTGGGGCCAAACTCTACTATAGAGCACCCTGCTTCAAATAAGGAGACAGTTGTAATGATTACTGTGACCTTTACTCTTAGTCTTCTACAAACTGGAAAAATCAACTTGGTGGTGCTTGAGAATCTTAATTATTCTATTTTTTTTTGTCTCTGGCCAGTGCTTGCTATTTTGACTTGTGATAAAAAGGGAAATTAAGAATTCTTGTTAGTGTTCTGGAGGTAAAAGCCCACCTGAACACTTTGATTCTGCAACGTTTGAGGAGTATGACATGTTGGATGGGGTCTAAAGGTAGAAATGGCCTCTTCAGCTGAGCATCCTGCCAGTGTGCAGTGTGTTACCAAAAACACCTCTTCCATGGGTCAAAGCTTACTCATGAATGGAACCAGTGTTTGATCACCTTTGCCCTCAATCTGCAGGTAGAGCAATGTATCAATAGATCTTAGTTTAGGGCTTCAAAGGTAATAAGCAGGTTCTAGAGTGTGGCTGCCTAATAAATCCCCCATAAATACCACTTTGCTTGCTTGGTGTTCATCCACCCTGGTAAAAGGCATGAGGGACTCCCCACCCACTCAAATTCAGACCATCCATAGGCACAGCAACTCCTCTGATAAGCACTTTATAGATAGCCAGGTCAATCACCCCCTACCTAGTGAAGCAAGGACATGGGAACAGCTGTGTATGGTCAACAGAGAAACCTCAGTGACAGGCTCAGAAGCCCATGGGTCAGCTGGTATAAATCACCTCTTCTAATGTCACTGGAGCTATGCAGGTGTCCATCATCTGAGACTTGAGTTCTGTGTTGATTTGAAAAGGACCCCAAAGGGACCTTGCTCTGGCTCTGCTGCCAGCTGGCCAAGAGTTGTTTCTCAGGAAACCGTTATCCAAAATCCGTTGACACATGTGCTTCCTTCTGCTGGTGTCTGAAGGCACTGTCACCTTCTGTGCATCTTCCAAAGTCTTCTCTGTGCCTTTGTGGAGATGCAGATGGGACTTGGGGCATAGATGGACTGATGTGCTGGTTACCTGCTGATGGGGTGGGGTTTGTATGCTGCTGGGAGGCACATGGCTCAGCAAGCAGGCAGCCTGGAGTAGGCTTGGTGAAGTGTGCTGTAGGTAAGGTGGTAGTAATACAGAGATTGCAATGTTCCTTATGTTACAGCTTTCATTAGGCTATCAGTCAGTTTATCTATAGCTCTATGTGTCTGCTTGCTGGAACATATTGAGTAACTAGTTATAAATGATAAACTTTGCTGCTGTTGGCATTTCTGGTGTTGAAATCTTATGCATGTGCTATTTTGCACATGTTGATGCACATTTCAACACACAGTTTGGTCTCCCTCTTACACATAAGCTTCTGAAGGAGGGACAACTCCTGTGTGTAAATATACACTGTGCTTAAAATGAATGTGTTTTTACAAGGTTATTTCCTTCTCATCAGTGAACAGGATCATACTTGCAGCCATAAATAATTTTTCACCTTACTTTCTTGTTTGCAATCTCCCCATGCAGGACAGAAATAGTAAATAGATATTGGGTGTTATCTCCCTTAATGGTGATGGGGGCAACAAGAAGGCTTCGAGGACATTAAAAAAAGGTAATTATCTGTTCCTATGATTTACCAAATTTAATCCTACCTAAAGCAAAAGGACATAGCTGTGGTGCTGACCACCCAGAGGACAATTCAGAGCTGGGAAAAAGGTAAGAGCTTTCTGAGGATAAAGGACACAATGTGAAACTCACCACTTCCAGCAGTTCCAAGCAGGTCATATAAAGCTGCCAAATAACAAGAGTAACACTTGCCTGCAGTGGTCCAGCACCCAGACACAACATAAAGCAACTGCAGCTTCACAACAGGTTTGGGGTATTTAATAGGTAGTTTACTGATTTCTTTGCTGTTTCATCTGACAGTGATGGATTGGATCAAGAAACAAGGAGGGCAGAGGGAAGAGGATTAAGGTCTTGGACTCGCCAGCCCTCTCTTGGGTGTTTGTTCCCACAGGCAAGTGCAGATGAGCATTCCCCATTTTTGTTTCTTCACTGATTAAAAATAAAAACCAAACCAAAGGACGTAGGAGAAAAGGGTTAAGGGATTAGGAGATGGCCTTTGAACTGCCATGTGGCAAGGTAATGAGGCATGAATTATTAAAAGGATTTCAATTATAACTGGCAACCACATGCATTGCTTTAGCATTGACTTTCTTCTTCTCTGTGAAAGACAGGTTTGCAAGTGCTTCTGGCTCCTTTGGAAGAGACCTGCTCTTCCACAAGTGTCAGTTGTACAAACAGTGTCATTTGTCATTGGACAGCTGCTTTCGTTGTTGGTTAGGTTAAAGTGTCAATGCAAAGGGTATGGCTCAGCAGCAAGGCAAACAGCTCCTCAAAAACCTATCGGAATGGGGTGGGAGGCCTGGAAGGGGAGGCCAGAAAGTGGAGGCTGGAAGCCAGAATGGAGTAGATTTGCTCCTTGAAAACCTCTAGAATGGATCACTAGCATGCTGCTGAAAGACTATGGGTATTAGTGGCCTCTAATACTTCAATTATAATGGTGAGCTATGAGTCGGTGGTCATACACTGCTAGTAATAACTACTAAAAAAACATTTGGTTTTGATGGAAGAAGCAATACATTTATACCACATGCTCTTTGGCATAGCTTGAAAATAGTGGCTCAAGAATTGTCCTGTTCAGAGCTGTATACAGTGATCCGACTGATTTACACTCAATGTCTGTAAAGACAGGCACCATGCTGCTAACTGATTTTCCCATATTTCTTCATGATTTAAATGCCTATAAAAATTAAAATATTATCAGGAATAGCTCCATCTGGTGACTGCTAAAAATTTTGCACGAAAGCCTGTATTTCATGTCAATGAGCAACCTCAGATCTCACTCCATGGGGAAACTCGTGGTCACAAAGACCAACCGGCACAGGTAAGACTTGCAGTGCTTGCTACAGCAGATGGCTGTAGGTATATCCCGGTGAGATCAGGATTTGATGAGTGCTTCTGAACTAATAATTTACCCAACAGCCTTTTATTTTTTTTTTTTGCTACTTGTGAATTGTCTGAAGAGGATGTGGAGAGGGAGAACTGAATCTGTTTGGATCCGTGAGTAAATATTGAAGTGTAAAGTATCCTGAAGCTGGATCTCTGAGCAGTTGAGTTAAACTGTTCCATTCCACCACTTTTCTCCACTCCAAGACAGTACTCGTGCTCTGTTCAGAAAAGTGATGGCTAAAGGCCATTGCCAGATGAACACACCTCTAGTTACTTTGTGTACTTTTTGTTGTAATGGGAAAAGTGAAGGCAAAAAAGTAACACTTGGAGTTGACTTTGATACACACAGAATGACCTCATGAGAGGAGGAGCAGTGGGCAGTACTGGCTGCTAAGTTAAATAGGTTAAAAGTGAAATAGATTAAATCCCTTGCCCTGTTGCAGACAGTGGCAGCAGTGCCTAGCAGGGATGGTGTTGGTGCATCCATCAGTGGGGAAGTGTCTGATCTATGGGCCTGCCACGAGAGGGCAAGACAGTAACAAAAACCTGAGCAAAAATTAATCTGTCAGGCAGGGAAACAATTGCATGAAGGCGGCTGCTGTGCCAGACTGCCGAGCCTGGGAGGAGAATGGGGCCACGGGCCAGGCTGGGAGCTCGCTGGGCGAGCAATGAATGAGAAGCCTCTGCAGGGTCTGGCTGGTGCCATTGTTCGCAGTCACGGCAGGCAGTGCTCGGCCCTGCTCCTCTCGGAAATATGAGTTATTAAAATGTAACAACAGCAGGAAAGCTTTTGCACCAGGGCTTATACAATATCCCTTTTATAGTTCCTGCTTTTTCCTCCTCCTTGGAGCAGAGCTGTTTTCCTTTGGCCACGGGTGAGATGAGGGTTTGTTCCTGCTGTGACCTTGCCAGCAGGTGACCATTTCTCCAGCTACTCAGCTGAGTTTCCCTTTGCAGCCTGTGTGGAAATGGAGGCCAGATTCCCCCTGGGGTTTCTGGATGACAACTGACTTTTTCCAATTCATTCGGTGCAGCCTCATCTCGGGAGCAGCCGAGAGGCGCGGGGGGATGAAGAGGGAGAAAGCATTCCTTGCTGCTACATTCACATAGTTCCTGGCACCAGCCAGCTCAGCAAGCTCCTCCTGAAACCACTCCAGACTCTGAAATCATTTCTATTAGGAAACCATTCATGCTCTAGCTAGAGCCCTAGCTGACTCTTTAAAGCCCCGAAAAACCACTAAAACGCTGACAATGGTCAGGAGCCTCTGATGCTGCCTGGCTTGTTTTGGCAGGGCTGAGGATCTGGGCTGCAACGAGACACAAGTCCTCTGTTGTTCTCGGGCAGCAGTTTCCCAATGCAATTTTGCACTTCCTGCCAGTTTGCACAGAACTGGAATCAAACCCCAGCTCTATTTTCTTAGTTACCCTTAATGCTATCCTTGTCCTTTCCTCAGTGAGAAGAAAGGCAGCTTTGCAGAACATGACTGTATTTGCTCCATTTATCACCAGTGCTGACATTACAGGAACTGCCTGCAAGAGTGAGAGTGTCAGTGTTAAAAAATTGCCATGGTTTGTAAAGCTGATGATATTTTCAAGAAATGCGTACAGCAAAAATACATACTTAGTCTCTAAGGTGCTTCCCCAGCAGCAAGACAAACACAGGCTGGGCAGAGAGTGGATTGAGAACAGCCCCGAGGAGAAGGACTTCAGGGTGTTGCTTGATGAAAAGCTCAACATGAGCAGGCAGTGAGAGCTTGCAGCCCAGAAAGCCAACAGTGTCCTGGGCTGCATCAAAAGCAGCGTGAGCAGCAGGTCAAGAGAGGGGATTCTTTCCCTCTGCTCCACTCGCATGAGACCAGCCCTGCAGTGCTGGGTCCAGTTCTGGGGACCCCAACACAAGAAGGACATGGAGTGGTTGGAGCAAGTTCAGAGGAGACTATAAAGATGCTCAGAGGGCTGGAGCAGTTCTGCTATGGAGACAGTTGGGGTCATTCAGCCTGGAGAAGAGAAGGCTCTGTGAAGACCTTAGAGCACCTTCCAATACCTGAAGGGGCTACAGGAAAGCTGGAGAGGGATTTTTTTTTTTTACAAGGGCTTGGAGTGACAGGATGAGGGAGAAGAATTTTAAGCCAAAAGGGGGGAGATTTAGGTTGGCTATTAGAAAGAAATTCTTTGGTGTGAGGGTGGTGAGAGCCTGGCCCAGGGTGCCCAGAGAAGCTGTGGTTGCCCCTCCCTGGCAGTGTCCAAGGCCGGGTTGGATGGGGCTTGGAGCAACCTGGTCTGGTGAGAGGTGTCCCTGCCCATGGCAGGAGGTGGGACTAGATGATCTTTAAGGTCCCTTACAAATCATTCTATGATTCTATAGGACTGGGACATTGTGGGAACTTGGAGGATCCGGGCAGCACAAGCCTCTTGCTAACCATGGCTGAGATCTGCTCCCTCTGCCCTTCCTCCCAAGCCTGTTTTTAAGTCCCTCAGAGGTGGGTAAGTTAGCTCGATCATGCTGTTACCTGCTGAGCTGCATCAGGCTTGTTTCAGTGTTTAAATTACCTCTTTGCTTGTCTCTCTCAAGTGATGATTCATTTTGATTGATCAGCTTTGAGCTGGGCGTGAAGGCAGCCCTGGCTGCTTCATTACTGGCACTGCTAAGCTTTGGATGGAGCTGATTTTTACCTTTTAAAGCCACTACCTGTTGCAGCTTCCCTGCTTGCTAGATTTGCTCCTTTTGCCGTCGATGGGAATATCCCCTGGGCCTTTCTGGATCTTTCCAACAGTATTTGTACCCAACTAATTTAGAAATCTTCAACTTCTAGGCTTAGGGTTTATTCATATGGGAATTGGTTGGGAATGAGGGTACTGGTTTTGAGGCTGGTCTGTCCACTGCCCTGAGTCTTGTGCAGGTATTTTAATTGCTGTTACTTGATGACAAAATCATCTTTTTAAAGTTTTGGAGTAAATTATATAGATGGGAGATAAAGAACAGTGAGAAACAAAGCTGTGTCAGTGTAAAGACAAGTAAAAATAACAATGGAATTATGTCCTTAGCAAGCAAGGCAGAGACATAAGTGATGGCTAGAGCTGGGTGACAGTGTATCACAGACAAGCCTGCATCAGTTTCCAGGAATACTTAGCTATATGTATAGTCCAGACCTGTAACTCTAGAGCTGGGTTAAACCAGCTGCTTTCTGAAGCCCTTTCATGCCTAAGTTTCCCCACCTGTGAAGTTGGATAATAGTAATTTCCTCCCAGAAGTGCTGCTAGTGCTGGCTGAAAGCTGCACTGCATTATAGCATTAAGGAAGCAGTGGCTATTATTAATAACTCATATTTTTTCAACATTTTGCATTAATAAATTTTGTTTGTTTTGGTTTTTAAAACTTGGAATTGCTGGCTGGACCAAATCATAGCTGGAAGCTGAGAGGCACAAGAAAAGACATCCAAAATGCTGCTCACTTTGCTCTGTATAGGCAAGAACTGCTGAGGCTGCATCATTGGTGGCTCTTGAGCCTGGTGCCAGCATACAGAATTCCCTTCTTACAGCTTTTCCATTTCATGTGCCAAGTATCCAGCTCTTCAGTCTGTTATAAATCTTCCCTAATTCTGTAATTGCTTTGGTAGTGATTATAGGCAGACTCTTGTTGATCCTTCTGTGGTTTCCCTTTATCCACATTTTCTATGGGCTCTTTTATTGTTGTCGATTCTTTTTTCCAGTTCCTTGCTCCCCTCTTCCAGTTCTAGCAGGCCCCATGGCTCCAGTCCAATGCCTTTCCTCCAAGCGACAGGCAGAGCCCTCTCTGCATCTGAATCTGCCTTTCCAGTAAGAGCTGTCAGGGGAAAGGGGCACCTCGTGCCTCTTACACGATTGCAGATATGGGAAACAAACATGTAAGTTCATGCATTTAAGAATGTGCTCTGAATCACACTTGCAGGACTGGGAGTTGCATTCAGGGCTGGATTTAGAAATCATGGCAGGCAGACAGTTAAGCACAGCTCTAAGCATGATTGTACTGTTCTCTAAGTAGCCACTGATGTCTCTAAATGTAAGCAGTTACAACAGCAGCAAAACAATCGTGCCTGGCGGTTTGCCTGGCACACGCTCAAGTCTGCAGCCAGATTGGTTGCTACTGCTCAGGGAGAGCTGGAATAGGTGGTGTGTGCTCCCTCTCCCCTGCAGAAGTTTTATCCCATGCTTTCTGTGCCTCCCTCCAGTGCAGCAGGACCAGTAAGCCTGGCTTTTCAGAGCTCCAGCACTCTGCCTCCGTTCTACCTTTTCTCCTTCCCCGGGGATGTCTGTTCACTTCTCTAAATTGTGCTGGTGAAACTGTACCTGATAACTCAGCCTGCCCAGGGCAAGCCCCTGCTCTGGGTTATGTCTGATGCTTGGATAACAAACAGTGACATTCTTGTTTGGTGGCAAGTGATATCCAGGCTTCTGTGCTCCTTTGGAAGGACGTGGTTGATGCAAAACCATAATTGTTGCTTCATTTCTGTAGTTTCAACTAAAACTCAGACAGTAAAAACGATAAAACAGTTGTGTGTTTGTGACAAATGGATTAAACTTTGAGGGGTTTGAGAGTTTGACTTCGACCTGGTTTTGTGTTTTAAACTTTTAGTTGGTTTCAGAAGTGCTCAGCTGGCATTTCTGAAAGCAGCCCAGGGATTTTACAATGATTCCTAAGTGGGGGGATTCATGTGGGTCAGCTCATGGAGCACCTTGAACAGTTTTGTTATCAGAGACTGGGGCTATTCAAAATGGAAAACACTTCGAGCCTTTCATTCAGACTTCCCTTAAATTCAGGGATTTTCATTCTATGGAATAAACATTGACTACTGCCTTTTAATTTTTATTTTATTGTCTGTTAATACACTCTTTAGCTTTAATTTCACATTGAAGTATTCCCATCCCTAGCCATCTAGGTTTGTTCTATGAAAATGGCCATCTGATGTACCTTGTGGTTGAGCACGTTATCTTGCTTGGTAATTAAATTCTGCCTCGAGTAATTGGACATTATTCCTGGTTCCTCATCATTAAGGCAGAAGAAAAGAACAAAACTTGCTGATCTGATACGAGTTATTGCTTCATTAACTTATTTGCTTCCTCACCATAACCATCAGCTTGAAGAGAACAGCATGACCATCAGATCATATAGGCCAACACTGTAATGCTGGTGGTCTTTGGTGTTTCATTGTCAGATGGAATCATAAGGAAAGGAGTTCGGAAACACACTGCTCAATTATTTACTTTTTAACCATATGCACTTAAGACCACAGAGAGAGCCTGGCTGTTGCTAGCTGTGCTGTGTCCTAACCAAGTGAATCAGTACTCAGAAAAAGCAGAGGGCTAATGTGGCTTTAGATCAACACAGCTGCCTTGCCTGCTGTATCTGAGTGCTGTGAACTGATGCTGAGAGGCTGAACATCTGTGTTTTACTGTGGAGCAAGGAAGGGGAGAGCTGCATTAAATCCTGGCTACTGGCAAGTAGAAAGTGACTCGGAACTGAGTATGGCAAATCTAGCTCTAGTCCTTGGTCACGGCTTATGTCACCTCTGTTCTTTGCATTTAGTCTTCCTGGGTTTGGTAAGCAGGTCCACATGTGCATTTGGGGACATAAGGACTCACTGGGGACAGGTGAATGGGCCTTGTTCAGTTACATGGACTTCACTGAGCCCTCAGTCACAGTTTTAATTAGGACACTCTCCATCTATGTGGCCCTGAGCTCCTCTAGTGCTCATCTGGCTGCCCCATCTCAGTGATTGAGTGAGTTTGTTGCTCATGACTAAAAAGGCATCCCAAATGTGCTTAATCAACTATCCCTTACTGCAGGCTTGAGGCTAGCTGCTGAACGGGAGCAGTGGCATGGTTTATACATGCCTACGGACAAAGTCAGGGCTTCCAGGCTCCTTGGATGTGAATTCTACTGAATTATGTACTGAGGGAAGAGGTTCCAGGTCACTGCTGATCAGTCCTCTGGACCTCTGCATGCTGTGCTCTGTGAAGCCTGTATTATCCAGGAATGATATCGGACACTTTGATTATCAAACTGATTTCTATCTCCCACTCTAAAATCTGAGCAGGTATGGTTTTTTTATAGGAGAGACTGAGTCCACAGAATTCAGAGCTGACAGGCCCAATGTTCCTGCAGCTGTAAAGTTAGGTACTGAGCAATTGGTCAGGAAAAAGGAGCTTGGAGGATCATATGTAAAACCACCAGAGCTGGAAAGGGAGATGTGGGTGGTTTATAGCCCTGACACCTGAGTTTCCATCTCTAAATCAGTCAGAGTGTTCCCCAAAGAGGAGGCTCAGGCCTGTTCTCTGCTCACTGGTAGGTCTCTGCAGCATAAATTCCTGCTTATCCTTTTTGCTGGTCACCTGGGGAGCTCTACTCTCTGCCATAACAGCAATTTTTGCCTACCAGGCAATGTCTTCAAGCCCCAGGGCAGCACTGAGCAACACACAGCCTCCCCACGCCTATCCCTGGGAAAAATCAACATTTCTCCTTTTTTGCAAGATGAGAAACTTGGGCTGAGAGGTTGAATGAGTCAGTCAGAGAGATGCAGTTACACAGCTCTGCATACCCTAATGTCTAGCTTTGTGCTAGTCCATCAGCACAGGGTTTTTTCCCTGGAGGCTCATCCTTTCCTGATTTCTATGCTTCCCTCCTCACTGCAGTGTGCAATACTTGCTGCTCCTGCCTCCCCCAGTCTCTCCCTCACCTTGATTCTTTCCTGGGCCTTTGGCTCCCTACCACAGCCCATCACATGTAGCTGGTGGTGCTCATCTCTCACTGCTCTGATCGCTGTATTATGTTTAGTTTGGGAGATCATAGATCTTTGTGCTGGGGAACGTGCTTGCCTGGGGGATGCTGCTGGGGAGAGACAGCACGTACCACTCACACAAAACACCTTTTATGCCTGCTGTGAGACTAGAATGCACATTTTACAGACCAAGATATGAAGAACCAGCTGCTGAGGGCATCACAGCTGGGTCAGGCTTCACAGCTGCTGCAGAAGGTGCAGCTTCTGTAGCCTCAGTGGGTACGGGTGTCCATGGGCTTAGGAGCCTGCCCATGCCCACCCCTGGAAAAAGATCATGACTGTGTGGGTGGAGTTGGGCATCATGAGATGGGGAAAACTGAGGTCAGTGTGGCCTCTCTCAAAAGAGTCCAGCTCTACACCTCTGCCAACACTGTGCTGCCATAAGAGTGCCAGGGTGGGGCACCCTTGGCAGAGGATATGTCCAAGGCTGGGGCAGGGTGGGTTTGTAGGGCAGGTCAGATTCCAACTGTTCTGGCAGGACTGGAGGTGTGAGGCTCACAGGGTGCCTGTCTGTGCCGTGGCTGGGCTGAGCCAGCAGTCTGATTCCTTCACTAATCTTACGAAAGAAGGGGATAAAAAAAAGCTATAAATGACTTACCTATTTGAAGCCTGTGGGCTCTGCATTGTATTAAACATTAACTTACCCTGGTGAGCCAAGCAACTGATTCTCTCAGTATTTCTGAGGCTGGGCAGCCAAAGAAAAGGATTCTTTGTCTGACAGTATTTCAGAAAAAAAATCCCTTCAGCCATTTTCTGTCTCATCGTGTTTGTTTGGCCCTGTGATAGAAACCCTGCTCCACAATTTGCTGTTTGTATTTGTGCAGCCAAGCTGATCAGATGGCTGTACCCCAGCCACAGCTCTGAAAACGCTGCTCACTGGCAGCCCCACAAGCTTCACACACATAATCACGCACATGTGTGGAACCACACACTTAATCTCACATGTGCACACGTGATCAGACCTTAATCAGGCACACACATGCCCATATGAGAGAAAAACAAAGTTGTCTTTTGATCTTCTGTATCCCTGTGAGAACTGAGTATTGGAAGTAGTTGTGCCCATCAGAGAGATGCAGGTAAGAACGAAGCAGGGGGATTCACCTTCAGGAGATGGTTCTGTTCCTGTCTTTGCCCTTTCTTGGTGTATGAGGTGGGGCAAATCATTGTACTATTGTTTCTCCTCCACAAATTGTGACTAATGATTTCAAAAGCACCTATGGAAAGAGTAATACATTGTTACAAAGGGTTTAGGTGCATGTTTACTTAAGCAACAAAGCTTTGCTGGTTCAGAGGTTTTCTTGATGATGGAGTTTTTTGCCAACATCTTCCTTCTGAAGAGCACAGAGTAACAGCAATGCAGAGTAGTCATGCAGCAGTGGGTAGAGATGTTGCTGCTACAAACCTGGGAATGGAGGAGTGCTCCTGAGATGTTTCAGTGCAGTCTGGATGCTTGGCACTGACTCCCCAGCGATTTCAGGTGGCTCTTCACATTTGGCACTAAATGCCTGAGAGAGGCTCAGATGATTCTCTTCAAAATATCTGTTATAGGTGATAATCTATGGCTGAGAAATGGTAACAAACACTAATGGGGCTGTAATCATCTCAATCCAGCTCACCTCCCGTCTTCCTCTGTCCCTGTGCAACGCCGGGGTTAGGGCTGGGGGACAGAACATTTTTCTACTATTATGGAGAAGTCTAAAACCAACCAGGAAGCCCTTCCTACTGAAATCATGCCTTTGAGTTGGCAGAATTTTCTCATGTGGATGAGACTTGTGCTCCTTTGTGCGGGTGACTCACCTGAGCAGGCTGTGGAAATATTTCCAGTGAGCAGCCAGGTCCTTTCTCCATAAGTTCAGGCTCCTGCACTGTGCCTTTAGTCATAGCTAGTCTTAATTTGCTCTTTCTTCCTGTCTGTGTTCACAGTGCCCCCAGCTTTTGGCATTTGCGTAACCAATTGTCCGCTGTGCGTTTCACAAGGTCCCAGTCAGAGCACGTCTGCTCTCCTGGCTGACCCATGAGCTGAGGCACGAAAGGAAGAGGAAAATGGAGCCTCCTCTTCCTCGGTAACCCGGGAGAGATGCCAGATCCCAGCACTTTGGGGAGCTGGTTATGGGGTACGTGGCTCTCTGCATCCCCCCCAGCAGTGAGGAACCTCTCACACACAGCTCTGCCCGTGGTGTGAACCCGTACAAGCATTCTGCTGAGCTTACAGCCTTGAATGAGTCCTTTACACGTGGGGTTGAATAGAGAAGAGGGGTTTGTACCACAGAGTGCTGACAGGCCAGTAATGCCCTTTGGACTACACAAACTGCCTGACTTGAGAGCAGGGCTGACCTGAGCTGCTCCAGCAGCAAAGGGCTGTAGCAAAGCTGTGGGGTGCGCCAGGCTGGAGGCATGAAATTCCCTCCCTTCCCTTTGCTGCACCAGCTGAACACACCGGGATTTCCAGGGCTGGGACTTGGCAGGAGTAACCCCCGGGGACCATTTGTTTTCCCAGGGGATAACGCGCAGCCGCTTGGGAGGCTGAGCCCTGCTCTACCCCTGCCGATGCCAGGAAAGTTGGAACAGCCCATAACTGTGTGGGAGATTAGGAAAGGTGTGTGCTAATTAATGGGAGCGCTGGGCTGCCCCTCGGCTGGAGCCGCACGCGTGGATGCGGTGGGGGAGAGCGCGTCCCCTCCCCAGCCCTGCCCGCACCGACAAAAGGATCGCACCCACGGCACCCCGGGGACCTCGCCCAGCTGGCCCCGCTCCTATGTCACAGCTTGAAACGACGGCATGAAGAAATCCTCGTATTCAGGTGAGCTGCCCCGCTGCCTCTCCTCTCGCTTCTCTCCCTTCGGGTCTCTCCTGGGAAAAGAAAAAGATTAAAAGCTCCACGAATAGAACTTGCACAAGCCCTGCTTCCTCCAAGCGGCTCTAACGGAGCAATCGGGCTGTTCCTCTGCAGATAAACAAATGCTGTTGGTCAGTGGAAAAGGATTAAAAGAGCAAAACAAACCTAGGGAGGGAGATTGTTCCAAGCAGAACTCGACACTGGTGGCACAAGCACTGGTGCCAGCACAGGGCAAGCTCCAGTGCTGAGCAACAGCTTGAAATGAAAACAGGATGGTGGCATCGTGTGTCACCAGCTGCCTCCAGGGCTGGAGGGGTTTCCAAATCGGTGATGGAAGAGTGGATCCCCTAATGCTGCTGGACTCTCCTCTCCCTGCTCACCAGCCTGGCTTTCCCAGTTTTCCCCTGCAGGCTGAGAGCTCTGTGCCCTCTGCTCTTGCAGGCTCTTTCCTCCCCAGCTAATCCCAGAGCAAGAAACTGTCAGATAACTTCTCTGAGCCTTCTGTGGAATCCTGCCAATGGTCCCCAGAAGTAGCTGGTGCGTGATAGAGCAGACACATCTCCTACAAAAGGTCCATTGCTCACCCTGTGAAACTTAAGTGTCTCTGGCAGCTCCTCCAGGTACAGGACTTTGCTCCACAGCTGATTTCTGCTCAGCTCCAACTACCAGCCTGTGACCCCATGCTCTGCAAGCCTGGTTCTGCCCTGCTTCACCCTGGCAGGGACATGGTATCCCTGTGCTGGCCTCCTCCTGACCTCCTGGGTCACGGGTCCGGCTGCAGTGCAGTGGTGTCTGGGGCAGTTGCCACGCTGCAACCGCTCGAGCCACGTCATGGCCAGTTGGAGTCTGCCTGAGCTCATAAGCCACAGGAGCTGGGGATTCATCTTCACTTGGAAAATTCCCTGCATCATGATGCTGCTGCCTGTTTTTTGTTAAAATTAATTAGTAATGTTTCCCTCTTGCACATTTCTCTTCCCTCATTAGTGTCACTAAATGGACTGCCAGGGAAGTTTTGTAAGGGTGTGTATGCCAGGAACTTGAGAAAGCCAAAGTATGATTATTAGGATGTTGTAATGGATTAAAGTGGGTATTAATGGTTGTGTGTAGGAAAACCTGTTATTTATACAGGCCTCCAAGGTGCAGACAGCAGCTAAAGCAGCCCTGGAGTAGACAGGAGCAGTGCAAGAACAGGTCTGGAGATAACTGGGCTGTTATTATAAGAATAAGCTGTCAGTATGCTGTGCCCTGATATTATGACTTCTTGCAGATGAGGCTAAGTGGTCCTTAATTGCTTTGCTTGCTTTAAGTTGATTGTGCTGGAGAGAAGCTGTGGCACTGCAAAGCTCCTGATGTGACTGATATGTGTCTGGTTAGTGTCCAACCCCACCTTCGCTTGGTGTCACAGCTGGGGTCGGTTGGCATCTGGTCAGTACCTTTAATTCAAAAGGGACTGCAGTTGTATTTTGGAAACTGCTTGCTTTGAGATTTCCCATGGTATGTATAGGTATTAAAGGGAAAATAACAGAAGGATTACACTAGGCAAGATACGATACAATGAAGCAACAGGATAATTGCACTATGACCACCACTAATTGTACAGAAAGTACAGGCAGCTCTTCTGAGCAGCAAAGGCTCCACTTTTGGTGCTGTAGCTCCTGACTGTGCTGTGCTGGGGCCTTGTCTCTGTGATTCATCGGGCAGAAAGGCACTGGATGAATCACCCACCATGCTGGGAAGGCTGCCTTTGGAGAGCTGCCACCTCTGTGCGGGGCAGAGCCAGCCCTCCTTGTCCTGTACATCTGGCAGGTTTCCACACTGGGGAACTGTGATGGGGACTTGCTTTGGAGAATTTCACTGGGAATCCGGATTGTTTTTCCAAGGCATGAATAAGATGTACAGAGTGCTGCGGAGCCTCTAAGCTTTCTACTGCCAGAGATAGTGGTGAGGTGGCAAAGTGACTTCTCAGCCGAAAAGACTGAGCTTCCCAAGCACGTTGCTGACAACCCCTGACAGGCTGCAAACTCAATGCCTGGCTCAGGATCTCCCCAAAATAATGACAAAAGGAAACAATAAGCATCTTCTAAATGTTTTTTGAGGTTAGGGAGCATCTCTTACTGGCCTTGTTTGCTCCTCTCCAGTATATTCTGGATCTGTTCTGTGGACCTGGATCCAGCTGAAGGATCTCACTTGACTTCATGGGGCTGAAGCTCCAGCTCCATCCTCCTCTGTGAACACAGCAATGCTGCTGTAGTGCTTTGCTGTTAAACAGGCTGTTCCCCACCCCGGGCTAGATTTACCTTTTCTAAAGTACTTCAGGGGAAATCATTACCCATCTGCTATGACTTCTGAGAACATGCCACGTAGGTGTGGTTGGGATAAAGAGTTTGCCTTCGGATGCTTTACCTCTTACCAGCAGAGAGAGGCTCAGACCTTTGTGCCGTAGCCGTGGGCATGTGTGGCTCAGCCCAGCAGTGCTTTTTTTTCCTGGAACATCCTGGCAGCAGCGGTGGGAGGAGGGGTGAGGGTGAAAGGGGATTTTACATGACAAGTTAAAAATGAGCAATAACCACTGCTGAAGCCAGCTTTTACATGTTTGTTTTAGGATTGTCTATTATTGCAGATGCTTAAGGAGATTTTTTTTTTCTGAGTTGTTTTAATTGTCCTGGAATACTACTTTTTAAGGACTTTTTGATTCTCCCTTTCCATTACTCAAGCACAATTGCATTGCCAAAGCAGCAATAGACAGGACTCATGATGACATGATGAGTTATAGGTATTTTCAAGGATGGTGCAAATTGCTTTGGCCAAGGTCTGCAGTTTCAGGTTTGTGTAAGCTGTTGACGTGCACTGAAATAAAGATTGCCCTAATTACAGTACCTCCAGAATTATCCATAGTGGTTTTGTGTGACCCTATGGATTCCTAATTTATTGCTCAGGCTTGTAGGGAGTCATAACTCCTGATATACGAGCTAAGGCTATAGGAACATATACGTGAGTTGGAGAAATGTAATCTGATCCTTACATTAGGATTTGGGAATGTGTTTTTTATCATATCATGACTTGCAAAATGATTTCCTATAAAACATGAGCAATAGAAGATGTCAAATGGGAGGAGCTGGCATTATCTAGACTGGGAAGCTTTGGGGAAAGAGATCTGTCCTCTGATGGGTTGGTTTATAGGGTTTCAGGATCCTGTCCTGCCTTGATATTGACACTGCATGGCCTCCTGCAGAACCTGAGCACCCACAGCCCTGGTCCAAGGCAGCAGATGTCACAGGCTGTAGGAGGGGGACCAGTCAGGTTTGTACCCTGCAAACGGCTCCCTGTTTGTGCTCCAGTATGTGCAGCCAGCGTAGAAAATCAAGTGAACTCCTCCTGGGGCTGGGCAAGAGCTGTGTGTGCAGCTGTGATAGCACAAGGACATGCACAGCAGTGAGCACTCGGCTGGCAGTGAATGAAGGAGTTCGTCAAAGCGCGATGAAGCAGCGGTGGGTAGGCCTGGCCCCCCCTAAAAAAGCATCAAGGGCTGTGGCTGGATGAGCACTGCCTGTTGAGAGGGGCCTCGGTACCTCTCTGGCTGCAGCTGATCTTCTGAGATGGTTTGGAAAAACTGAGGCTGAATCTTTCAGGCTGACACTGCAGGCGAGAGGCCCACTGTGATTCCCTCACTGGCTTTTAACCTCGCTGGTGTAAAAGCTGCTGGGTGGGGCAGAGATGACCTGGTGTTTGCAGAGTCCCATTGTTTTCTTCTGAACCAAACCATGTCTCCTGTCAGCTAACTGGCATTGTGTTTGCCTAAGCCACCGAAAAATGAGCAGAGTTATTCAGATTGATTTATTTATTTTATTATTTAGTTCACTGCCAAAATAGCAGTATCAAGGAAAACATATTGTTTGGATCCAACAGAAACATTGATTTAATTTTGGATTGTCATTTTAAACAGAAATTCAAAATATTTTGGTTTGAATTATGTAAAAATAACCCCCTTTTTTTTTCCTAGTTTAAACTCACAGCCACCCCTTACTGCCCCAAACCTGCATTACTGGGCCAACAAGTTACCATTTAAATAAAAATAATAAAATGATTGTATTGAGGATTTGCAATCAGCCACAAGAAGCTGGGTCCTCAGTCTGTGCCTGTTCAAACCTATTGCTCAAATCCTGATTCTGGTGCAAGAAATGCCTCCACCAGCTCGGGTGAATGAACTGTCCCTCTGCCCCACTTCCACCTGCTACCCCCCTGTGAAACAGCCCTGCCTGTGCCTGAAGGGATGGAGTGTGTTCGTGGTGTCTCTGCAGGTGGGTTCAGCCACTGTGGATTGAGACTCAAGGGCTTTGTAGTTCTGCAGTAGCTGGTTAATGAAAAGACACAGTAGCCACTGAAGGGCTGTGCAAACAGATGGTGTAGCAAGGGCACACGCTGGTCTTCAGGAAGGCATCTGCAGAACAGCAGGAACAGGAAAAATCCACTGCACCCACAAGTGCCAGTTTGTTTCATCCCGTGTCCTTACTGCTTGGTGGGACAGAGCTACCACAGGAGCCACAGGTGGTGGAGCATCTTCCCTGCACATCCCCGCATGCTGCTTATGGGGCTGATGTTTGTGCCTCTGCTTTTATGTGAGTTTTGGAGCCCAGGAGTAGAGGGCAGAGGAGGAACCCTGTTGCTGGTAGGGCCCTCATGGCGTGAACTCTTTCAGGGACACCAGTCCCTTGCTGTGGAAATTTGCAAGATGTGGCTTTGTGTTGGCATGGTGATACTTTGTGTTATTGGAGTAGCAGGAAGGAAAATGACAAGGACTACAAAATGAACTTGTTTCTTGATAATCCAAGTACAGCAGGAGGCTGATGTACAGACAGAGGGCATCACATCTTCTTTACAGGATGCTGGATGCTCTGCAGGTTGGCTTGCCCAGCTCTGGGGATGATCTGCATCATTCAGATCCATGTGGAAGCTGGTTGATACCAAATGTCTGTGCCCCCCTGTCCTTACTTAAACCCCAAAAGAAAAGAGGGAACTGTGATTCAGTTCCTGCTTGGTCCATATTTGGTTGCTGTTTCAGACAAATCTGTCTCTGATTGGACTTTCCAGAGATTGATCAGCAGCTGCAGTGCCTGCTCACATTCACACATTCTGCCTGGGGATTTTCTTCCACAACCCCTTTCACTTGTTTTTTATCACACCATGCTGTTCCCTGCTCCGTCCCTTCCCCATTTGTGTATGCATGGTTGGATGTGACCTTTGACATTCCAGCTGGATGCTGCCCCTGATTTGTTGTTGGAGCTGTAGCAATGTTTGGAGATGCCCAGAGGGAATCGGCACCATTGCCCTGAGTGCTGCAGGGATGCAGGGTAAAAATGCACACATCCTTCTGCACCCACACCTCCGAATTTCTCAGTGACTGGTGTATGGTGGGCAGCAGAGGCAAAGGATGTGTCAGCAGGGCAGTGTCTCAGACCATGCTCCCAGGCCCATGCCATGGCTGAGAGGCAGCATTGCCCAGGCTTGCACTGTGTGGTTAGCAGCTAAAAACCTTCAACAATTATTTTGATTACTTTAGCAATGAAAAAGGTATGCTTTAGAGAATTAGATCTCTAATGTGCCCGTCTTCTCTTGTGGTAGTAAAGCCTGTAATTTTCCTAGAGTGCTACAAATTGGAGTCTCTGATGGATGAAGTGCCCTGATCCTTGAATGGATCATTCTCAGCTGCCTTCAGGGCCTTGCAGTCTGTTTCTGTTGCTTAGCAGATATCAAGAGTTGTTGATGGCAGCTGGCATCAGTCCTGGCAAACTTACCTCCGTGCTTCCTTGCTGCAAAAAAATGAGGTGGGACCATGGGATGTCCAATCAAAAAGCACAAATGTTGTATTTTATTTGCACACTGACAGAATATATTTCCATAAGTGTCAACACAACTTGCTGTGAATGTTTCTGATGGCTGGTGATGTTTGGTGTAATCTTGTTAAGAGAAAAATTCTCCTACACCAGTGCCACGCTGTGCTGGGGTGGCAGGATCAGCGGGATGGGTTTGGTTGGGTGCTCTGCTCTTGCTGGGTTTGGCTGGCGTGTGCAGGCAGTGGTAGAGCTTTGATTTAGGTAGCAAAACATCGCAGCATCTGTTAGGAAATAGTTTGGAGAGAAGCAAGGGAATCCAGCCAAAAAAAGAAACCACAACATGCAGACATGTGCAGAAAATAACAAAAAGCCATGTGGGGCCCAACATGGAGATTATCCACTTCCCCAAAGTATCTTCCTGTGCTCACCTGGGGTGAGCAAGGAGAAGTGGTGCCACGTGGAATGGGGACATGTTGCCACAGAGAATAACTCCTGCCTGCTAACTGTGGGACAGGGAATTCCCTCACAAAAGCAGGTTACCAGGGAGCAAGTGGGGCTCTTTGCATGAGGCCAACCTGGCCCCTCTTAGACAAGAGATATTGTGGGGTTTGCAGAATAAGGTGGGATTCAAATGCAGAACCCAGTCTGTAGAAGAGGAGAGAACTTTTTATTGCAGCGATTTGTGGAGATTTAATCTCTCAGATAGACATGCAAAATCCTTGCTTGGTTTTTGTGAGCTCGCTGGTGCTGTGCAGGGAGGGTGGGATCCACCTGTCCCAAGGGGTGACGCTACCTGGCCATGGCAGTGTGTTTAACAACACACCAGGGAGTTTCCCTTCCTGCCCTGTCCCGGTGTCCTCGGGAAGAGCAGCCGTGCTCGTGCAGCC
This sequence comes from Aegotheles bennettii, assembly GCA_013398125.1. NCBI lineage: Eukaryota > Metazoa > Chordata > Aves > Caprimulgiformes > Aegothelidae > Aegotheles > Aegotheles bennettii. The sequence goes on from VZRW01013966.1 coordinate 1,121,358, forward strand.
CTGGCTGTGCAGCCTTTGTTCCCTGCGGAAATCGCACGCTCCAAGCAGTGGTGCAGTGGGACAGAGATGGCACAGTCACTGGTGAGTCAGCCCATTCCCACACTGGTCTGCAGTGACTTACCAGTGACAAGGATGGCTCAAAACACCCTTTAAAGGATTTATGTTTAAGGGGGAGGTTAAGCTGCTTGGGAAGCTGCTTCCTTCTGTGGTCAGGTGATCGAGCAGGGTTTTCCTGCAGCTGCTGTGAGATGGGGCACCCCATCTATTGCCACTAGAGCCCAAAAGGGAATAGATCCCAGCTTTGAGCTTGTAAGGCAGCTTCTGCTGTCATGTGTGCAAAATGAGGCCAGCACTGGTGTGGGATGGCACCAGGAGGACAGGCAAGGAAAAGCTTTGTCTAGTGATGCTAAATTTGTGAAAGTGGATGGCTGTGCTGGGCAGAAAGGGGCTCATTGTGAAGTTCTTTCTCAAGCTTTAACCCTGGTCGCTGCACTACAGCAGTCTGAAGCACAATATAAGATACCTCAGTGACCTGAACTTTTAATTTCAGTGAGAGGAAGTTTGAATCTGATGCCCAGAGCCTGTAACTGTACCCTCTGTTTCCCTTAAACACTGTGTTGCCTTTGAGGCTCCCAGGTCAAGCAGATGGAGGTTAAACTGGAGGGATGACTGCAAGCTGGAACTAGCAGAAAAAAAGGGTGGGTTTTTTTCCCTTTTTTTTTCCTTTGTCCATGCCAAATGAGTATTATTTACAGGAAACACTTTGTGCAGCTCTGAGATTTGTTTAGAGGAGTGTAGAGGGAGGAGACAGCTGATGGCATAATGGAAATCAAAAAGGTCACAGTAATGCTCAAGAAAGTCCATAATTTCCTGGTGTGGGAGTACTGCTATTCTGGGGACCAAGGGAATAACAGACCTTGGGCTCCAGTTCCCAGGGGGGGATATCGCTTGCCAAGGGACAATCTGCAGAGGAACCAGCTCCCTTTGGGAAGAGCTCAGCACCCAGCAGCTTTCCCAGAGGGGAAACTGGGGAGGGGCTGAGCCCAAAGCAGCTGCTGGGGGTACAGGGTGTCCCTGACAGTCATTCCTTCAGCTCCTCTGGAGCCACATCCCTTTGCAGGCTGAGGCAGTGATGCCAGGGAGTTCACCTACTTGGGGAGCAAGTTGGAATCAGAGCAGCCCCTGGGTGCAAGTTTGCTTTATTTTTTGATGTTATCAAGAGAAATGGGGATTGCCTATAGCTTTATATAATGGACAGAATAAACAAAGGAAATGAGGACAAGATGCCCTCAGTAATCACTGCTGTGAGCTGTTGTTGAATGACTCAGTGGCTGAGTTGTAAGTGCCTGGACATGTACAAATAAAAGTTGCTGAGAAGAATAACAGATCTTGGCATGTTACAAGTCAAGACAAAGGACTTGCACACGATAGACCATGGGAGGTGGCAGGAGTTTGTTAAAGTGAGTTTAAAGTTGGTTAAAAGCTGTGAGTTAAGAGGTTGGAGGCTTTGGTTCACCTGCAAGAAAGGTTCAGCTCTGGGCTACAGAAGACCAAGTGTTGCCCACGGACTGGGCTGGTGGGGAGCCCCTAGCCTGCCTGGGTATGTGACTGTCAGCCACCAGCACTCTACAGCTGCTGTGCTCTCCTAATGTTCAGTTTCCAGCTTCCTTCCAAGATGAATTTCAATTAATTTTTAAAATTATAAGCAAAAAATTTATATTTTTAAAAAATCTGTGGGAATGACAGCGAAACGTAATTCACTGCCTGTGCAGACTTTAACTTGAACCATTGAGAGCTGATGTTGCCAATCCAATCCTGAAATGCCATAATTCTCTTGTACTTTGGTTTGCTTTGGGGAAGGCTTCCAACCTCACTGGTTTTCAGTGTTCTAGTGATAAAAGGAGTCACGTGTGCTGTATTGATTATTATCTAGGGTCAGTTGCCAGAAGCACAAGGAAATCCTTAATTTCAGACCTTTATTATGTGCTCTTACAGCCCTGACTGCGGTGTGAGGTATCCTTGCCTTCGTGTTTGAGAGCACCTTTTATCAAATTGGGCATAATACTGAGAAACAAGAGTTTGAGTTGTGCCCAATCTGTACCAAAACCACCACATCTTACCATGGCATTTGAAATGCCTCTTTATAGAACGTTTTTTTTTCTAGCAGATAGGTTGTGACTCTGAGCTGTTGAGTATTTACGCAGCCTGAAGGACTAACATTGCTGGAGCTAATTGCCCTTCCATGTTAATTGTCATTCAACTACATCAGCATCTGTAAATGCTTTCCCAAATTGCTGTACTGACAAGTGAGATGCTTCAGTTGGCGAGTCCCACATCTGAGCATGGGAAGGCTGTCGGTGCTGCGGGTTGTTGGGGGATGTCATGGCTTGGGTGGTCTCTCCCATCCCACTTGGCAGCCGTAGTGCAAGGCTGTGATTTGTTTCCCAGAGTGGGTTTTTTGTCAGATAAACCTTCCAACAATGACGTGAAATAATCTGACAGCTGATTTCTGCAGTTAATGTTGGGAGCAATGAGTTAATCTTGGGGAAGATGAGCTCAACCCTTTCAAGTTTGATCCATCTGCAGCAGAGTTGCTCTTCTCTGGGTGCTGCTTTACATACCAGCTGCTCTGTAGGGAATCGGCATCAGGCATCGATGTTTTAAGACACATGTCAAGCTTTTCAGGCACTGCATGCAGTGGGGAGAGGGGTGGAGGATGTCTGTGGCTAAAGGGTTTGGGTTTTTTTATTTGTTTGTTTGGCTTTGCTAAGTTTTTAAGCATCAGTGGGAAAAGTAAGAGCCCTGTGGTTGAGCCTTAGTGAAGAGGGAATAATAAATTGTTTCCTGATCTGTGTCTGGATTAATGTTCAAATCTTACTGAGTTTTATGTCCTTTGGGCCATGAATATAGGTATGGGAGCCCTTGGGAGTGGGTAGAGGCCAGAAAAACCTTCTGTGACAATGTATGGGGTGTTTATTACTGCAGGTGTCTGTGTTAGACCCATTTATAGACTGCTCCTGTTCCCTGGTGGACAGCTTGCTGGCTGCTATTGGCAGAATTTCTAACACAGAAGGAAGGTTAGTGGCTCTGGACACTGGGAAGCAAGGAGCTGGAAAGTCAGACCAGGGAATGGTCACACATTCCCTGGTTAGATATGAGTAAAACCTGACCTTAGTCCTGATAAAAAAAATAAATGGTGTGATCATTCCTAAGCATGTAGAGATATTTGTGTCCAAAGCACCTCCACCTGAGGGACAGACTGCTACTGGGAGGTGTACCAGGGTGAGAAGTGTTTCCCATGGGTCAGTACACACAGGAGCATGAGCCAGTGGATGGAAAACCAGAAGCTGTGCTGGCAGAGCACGTACACTGGTGGAGATTGATGGGGGGAAAGACCAGTAGAGGAATGTGGAAAGCCAGGAGCCAGGGCTGGGACTGGAAGGGCAGGAGAAGAGGATGCAACCCCAGTACACAACCCACAGTGCTGCTGGGCTCAGGGAGGGAGAAGAGATGCAATGAGGGAAGAGACTTCACTGATGAGCTGAGAAGGTTTCCTCCTCAGAGGTGATCCTCCTCAGGGAAAAACCACACTGGTTTCTTAGATCAGGATCATCCAGGACCAAAAGTTGCGTATTATTTCTATCTCTACACGATTTGTTGCAAAATGTGTCACCAGATGCAGAACAGTGGGTCAGAAAAGGAGGAGACAGTGTTAAAAATGCTCATCTTGTGCTCAGAATGTCAATAAACTGCGGCTGCATATGGAGAGCAGACACCCTGCCAAGGAGTTGTGGTTTTCTCCTTCCTTGCCTCAACCTTTCTGCTGACTGTGGGATGCCAGGGCTGCCCCCGAGTAAGCAGCTGCTTCACCTGGGACTCTTCCATGCTCTCCTGCTTTCTGTCTGGAGATGACCTTGTTGGAATTTCTAGGTGAGCACGAAGCTTGCTGGGGTGGGTTTGTTTGCCTTTCTGAGCAAATTCCGGGCTGTCACGTGGAGCTGGAGCAGGTGGCACGCAGCACTTCGTTCCGTTCCAAAGGACTCACAGCTTCAAAGCAAAATCATGGGTTATTAACACAGCATGGAGAACCTCCTGTTAACCCTGTTGAGTGGGGGATCTCTCCGGGTGTTTCTGCAAGGCTCTGTGCTCACAGGGCTGCAGGAATGGGAGCAAGCTGACAAAGCAGTCAGCTGTGCAGATCTGCTTGTGGAAAGGCTGGCTATGTGTGGTCAGGTTTTCTGTCTCTCTCCATATAGCTGATCTGTCCTGGCTTCTTACACAGGAGGGAATCCGAAGGGCAGGGTAGGACCCCCAATGGACAAGTGCATTAAGTGCAAACAGATTCTTGAAGCAGAGCTGCTCTGCCTGGCACCTGGTGGCTTTTCACATTGAGCATGCAGTGCACAGTGTTAGTGGTTTGCAAAGTTCTGATCTTCTTCAATGTGAACTTCTCCTCCTAGACCTGGGTGCTGCCAGCCACCTCCTTTACTGGGCTCTGACCATCTGCCTTCCACACCTCACTTTGCAGTCAGGTCCATCCAACCCTCCTGCAAGCACCTGCCTAGAGTATGTCACCCTAAACTATCTCTGTATACAATGATAAAATCTGGTGATTCAGCCCACATAGGATATGAATCTTTCATAGGAACCTCCTGCAACCACTGACTTGAGGGTGTCTAGTGTATAGATTAGACCCCTGCACTGATCCTTGTTGAATGACATTGCATCCTGTTTGATTTTCTGTTTGTTTGCCCATTTCCAGTGTATCAGGATTAATTTGAATTCTAATATTCTCTAAAATACTGGCATTTCGTCCCCGCTTGGGATCATCTTCATCTTTTATAACTTCCTTATTTCCCATTTCTGATGGTTAATGTATCCTTAGGCCAAAGCAGCTGGGAGATCAGGCTCTGGATTAAAAACCACCTTGGCATAGTCCCTTGGAACATCCTGGGAGCATCCAAGCCCTGTTGCTTATAGATTATGGGTAAAATAAGACTATAAACCAAGTAGACATCTCTGCTTTGGGGGCTTAACAGCCTTCTGCTTTTCAAATCATGTAATCATAATCTTTGCAAGATTAAACCCTCTTTCAGCTGCATTGGTTTTTTAATTTCACTTCCTTATGGAATAAACCAATGGTGACAGATGCCCGAAAGCCCTGAAGGTCAATGCTTTGCTTATGTACAGGAAACTTTAGGTACAAATGGGGTGACAACTTTCTCCAGGGAGGGATTTTGCTGTTCCTCACCTTCTCCTGGAGCATGGGGCTACCTGACCAGTGGCCTTGCTCTGTGTTGGTATCACCAGGGCAGAGTCCTACAGGGGGGCTTAAGACTCCTCCAGGGGGATGTGCTTTGTGAATATACAACACCTTTCTCCTGTGCTCCCAAGGCTTTCCCAAGGGAAATTCTCTGTGGAAGATCTATGCTTATGTCACTTTGCTGCTGAGGAAACACTGTTTCATTCAGTTTCTGTGGCCAGGTTCAGGCATAATCAAATATCCTGACTTCTGCTCCTTGTCTAATGACTGTGTAGATAACCAAAGTGCTTCCTGTTCCTGTAAGTGTCTTCAGTCTTTCAGACATTGATCTTTAAGCTCAGAGAGAGCCAATCTCTCATATCACAGAGAACTGAGGCCCGGAAAAAACAAGGTGGAATTTAATTTTGCCTAAGTTTAGCCATCTAAATACAGCTCTCTGAATCAGAGCTGGTTGCTCCAGCCTCTCTCCTTTTAGGGGCTGTCAGATGAATCACCCTATCTTCCACTTCCATCTCAGGGTGGAGGTGACTCGCTGACTGCAGTGCCTGTCTCCTCTGACTATAGGGGGTGTCTGGGGCTACTGTGCAGATGTTTAACGTGCAAATGTTGCATGTGAGATTCACAGATATCTGTGGCAGAGAAAGGAGTCAAACCCAGGCCTTTGGAGACCTCTGGTTATCTTCCTAAGTGGTGGGCATCATTCCTTCACAGACATTAAAGCACGTGGCCACCAGCTTACAACAGTGAGCAGTGGTGCAGACAGGGATTGTTTTGTGTTTCAGAAGAAGTGGTGGCATCCCTTTGTGCAGCTGGGGCTGCTTCCCCTAACCTGCTCAGGACAGAGCTGGTTGAGGAACAGCTGAGTCATGCTGAAGACGGGCACTATTACAGATCTGTTGTATCATAAATGGTAAATACATTTAGTCTGTGCCAGTGAACATTCTTCTCGGGCTCCAAAACTGCTCACAAAGAGGTGCTTTCCTGGAGAGGAAGAGGAGTGCCAGCAGGAACCTTGTTGAGGCAACACAGAGACATTTTCTACCCATGATTTCAGCCTCTGGAGATAAGGCTGGAATTTCAACACCCCACAGAGCATCCTCCCTTGGCCCCTCATTGATCCTGCAGCTCTGGACAGTGGAGGGAGGTTCCTGCCTGGGTGATGCTCCTGCAGGGGAAACAGGATTGGGGCAGGTTTGGGCTGGAGGATCATGAGAGTGTTATAGATCCCCTCTGGACAAGAGGTCTTTGAGTCCTCTGACTGCAAAAGATGCCATTCAAGGGGGCTCAGTTTGTTTCTAAACTCTGGCAGTGGTGTAGGTGTTATCAGAAGTGACCTCAGCAGAAGGATAGAGAAAAACCTTTCAGGTTTGGCTGGCAGCAGCCTGTGCATGCACCACAGCAGATCCCCCCAGCGTGCTTCATTACTTATGGCATAAGGTTCAAGTCCATAAGCTTCACCATGCTGGGGCTCCTCTCATGCTGCTGCTTAGCACAGCACAAGGTCTTGGCTGTGCTGGGGTCAGTGCATGGATGTTTGGGTTGCTCAGCAGTTGCAGGCTGAGCTTTCCAGAGAGCATCCACACCACCACAAAGCAGATCTCAGCCCTGTGCATACACATGTACTTGTTACAGAAATAGCAGCAAATGCCTTTCCTGTTGTGAGGGTTTTCATAGTGGAGGCTGAACGCCTCTATGATGGGGGTGAGTGAGTCAAGGGGGGGGTTCTGCATTGGGCCCAGACCTTCACTGCCCAGCTCCATGGAACATGGCAATGTACAATGGTGCCTTTCAGCCAGACCTACAGAATAGGCTTTGTGTCTCCTTCTGTGAGCCTTCTTTTAAGAGAGAAAAGCTTCCTTAGAGGCTGCAGGCAGTGCTCTGTGACTTGAAATGGTTTTCACCTGTGCCAGGAGTGATTTCACTCTGTCTTTTGCCAGGGCTGAGCTGTTTGGTGGTGCCAGGTGCTTTACCTTTCCCTTGCTGGCAGATGCAGAAACCCATTAGAGGAATGAGTTGCACTGGGACTGCTTGGTACATGAGGAGGAGAGTGTGTAATCATGGAGTAGTATCAATTAGAGGTGGTTCCTACAGCTGGGGCTTATTTAAATGTACCTATTCTTGATTCTCCTGCTGCCCCTCTGTAGAGCTGACTGTTGGAGAGCATGGCTTGGCAGAAAGGTAGGTGTTGGGAACCAGGTCTGCTCTGGGTGTACTGTTAACTACAGGTGCTGGCATGCCTTGGCCAAGCAGCCCAGTGTGTTGTTCCAGTGGGTCACCCAGGCTCAGGAGAACCCTTAACCTCTGCCCTTTGCCGTCGGCAGCCCTTTGGCTAGTGAGCTGCTGCCTCTTTGTTCTCAGCTTTTCTCCTTTGTGCACCCCCAACCCTCTCTGGGAAAAATCAACATTTGCCTTTCAGAGCCTGGCAAACAGAAGGGGTCTGTATTACATCCTGATGGCAGCCTCAGGCTTGCAGAGCTCCGATGATAAATCCAGTGATGTTTGTTGAAGGGGGACCCTCTGGAACAGGAGTTTGGGAGTTCTGTGTGTCTGAGACAAGCAGGGAGGTAGTGAGAGGTGACTGAGCTAAAGCTGTGGCTGAAAAATAAAATTTGGATTGCATTGAGGTCACAAGAAGAAGGAAAGAAATTGATTTAAAATCTAAGTAAGGATTATTTTTAATTTTTTTTCTCCGAAGTAGCACTTTGCTGCTGGGTGTGCTAAAGCTGAGCAGGGTGTCAGAGTGCAGCAGAGAGCCAGATGCTGGGCTGGGAAGTTTGCATCAGGAGTTCTCCTGTGTGGTCAGAGCCAGAGAGCTATGGGGCTGTGGGGAGGAGAGCTGTGAGGTGTCTTGGGAGTATTTGATCCATGTGGAAATATCACATCACAGTTTTGAAATTCCTTTCCTCTTCAAATCTGGCAGTGGCTTTCTCCAATTAAGCCATGGTCATTGCCAGATGAACCTGAGGAAGTTGGGTTCACTCATGAGTCTGCATGCTGCAACTGTTTGGGGTTTTTGGGAAGGCAGAGGATGAGCAGTGATCATTGGCTTTGTTCTTTGTTTCCTTATTGCCCTGCCTGCTCAGCCTTATCCCTTGTCCACTCAGGCTCCTGCAGACTCTTGTGCTATTACTGTTAATCATTAACCAACACACGTTGAGCCTGTGGAAGCTGCTGTGGCAGCTGGTTAATGTAAGAGTTTGGTTATTTCTTTCTCTGAGCAAGTCTCTGCAGCTTGGAGGAGTGCAGACGCCTCCCCTCCTTCCCATATCCACAGGGACGTGACAATTGTGCAGAAGCAAATGGGCCCAGATCCAAGCTGCTATCATGGTGGCTTTGGGAGCTCTGATGTATCCTTGCAAAACCCCCTCGATCAGTGACAATGCCATGAGGACAGCCTGTAGCTCTTGGGTCCTGCTGCTCCTCTCTCTTGGGTTCCAGGCACTAAGGACTGTGAGCAAATGAGGAACATGGTGAAGACAGCATAAACTGAGGGGGGACAAGATCTCCTTGGGTATCTGGTTAGCTTCAACAGTGAACTGGAAGTGACTTTAGACTTGAGAGTAGTTACCAGGCCCATTCCCAACCAGCACAGCTTCACAAGAACAGCTTTCTGTTCCTTTATAATCCGTTTCCCTTCCCTCCTGCTGCTAAGAAACCCATAAACCACCCAAACTGACAGTGCACACAAAAGGCCTGTTTTTCCAGTCCCTTCCCAATTTGTGGGGATACTTGCATTGTGAATACACATTTCTACCAGTCAGCTGATGTGTCAGTGTGGTGACGTGGCATCCCCTCTGCTGCCCAGCCAGATTTCTGCAGCACTCCAGCCACAGGGATCAGGGATGATGACTAACATGCTTTTTTGTATAAAAAACCCCACTTGTGCTAATTTTTTTTGTGTGCTTTCATGATTGTCCAGCCTATCTCCGAATGACTATCAGCTGTGAGGAATTTGTGGGCAGTAAAGAACAGATGATGACAGAATGGTGAAATGATCTTGTTATTTCTATCAAGTCAATATCTGAGGGTTGAGTTTGCTCACCTCGGAATAAAAGCACAGGGAGGAGCCAGGTCTCTGTGCTGTTTGAAGGCTGTTTTAACTACGGAGCCTCTTGCCAAAGCACTTGGGGTCACTCCAATGTTTTAATCTTGACGTTGAGATTGAATGTCTCTGAAAAGCCAAGGCTTCATTCAAGCACAAGCTTGAATTCGGGATGACTGGCTGAAGATGTATGGTATGGGTTTTGCAGGTCAGTCAAGGAAATTTTCTGGCCTTGAGCTCTGTGGCTGCATCAATTGATTTCCTGAGGATTACTGCAATTTAATTTGAGTTAAAATCTGGAACCAGAGTCTGAACTTGAGCCAAAGTTGCTGGGTCCTCTATCATCATCTACCACTGCAGGCAAGGCTGGTCCTTCTACCTAACTTAGTGCTTTGCTGTGGCCAGGAGCTCTGGGCAGGGCACTGCTGGGCTTGGGGAAGCCTTTCTAATGGTGGAAAGACTGAGGCTTAATTCTTGCTGCCTCTTATCATTCACACAAACATTTGGAGCATTTTTTTTAGTGTTAGAATGAGTTTGACACCTGCCAGAAGTATAACATTGTGGTAGGAATATATGCATCTTGCTAATGCCAATTTTCTTGTGGTTTCCTTGAGGGTTACCTGTGATTGAGCCTCAAGCTGGGTTCTTTCTGTGTGTTAACTCATGGTTCCACTTATGTTATGGTGCTGCACTGATTAACAGTGTTGTCTGGCCCCAGCCTGATGATACTTAGCTTCAACATAAGTGAAAAGGTTGGTGGTGTTTTTGGCTGTGTGGTCTATGCTTAGCCTCTGACTTAGACACATACAGCTTGTTGGTGCACCCAGGTGGTGGTAGCTGTGTTGGGGAAGGTATTGGTCCACTCTCGAGTCTGTAATTGGTGCCCCTTGGGAACAGCATCTGTCCATTCCAGTGAAAGCTCTGTTTGCTGCCAGAGAGATTTGATCCAGAATGAAACCATGCACATGGGTTGAGGGTTTCTTTCTAGCTGTGCTCAGCTTCTTTGCAAAGAGTCTCTGTTACACAGGATCTGGAAAAGTGTCTTTTATTATTCAGTGCATGTTTCTGATTAGTGCTGGAAATGAACATGAATTTCCTCCCCCCCTTTTTTTAAAAAAACATATCCCTTTCGAGGTTAATGTTGCAAGTGGGTTTCAAGCTAATGGAAGTGAAGTTGTAATTGGGTGGTTCATTGGACTTGGGCTTGAAGCAATAGAGATTCCTCTGCCTTTGCTTCTCTGCAAACAGGTGTCTCTCCCTTGCAGTCCTCAGCTCCTTCAGAGCCCCTCTGTCCTCAGCTGTCTTTTGTGACAACCCCAGCTCCATGTGCAGGGCTTTGCCTATGAAAGTAATGTTCTGCTTCAGCATTAAAACTTTGTAGCTCGGTCTCCAGCAGCTGGTCTGGTATGTTGGAGAAGTCAGAGGCACTGAATGTGCGGTGTGGATCAAACCATGTGTGCATTATCATCCCTCTGCTATCAGCTCCAGGTCTCATTACTGATGAAGTCTTCTCCAGTCACTTTACTTGAGCTTTTAGAGCTTGTCACTGTGAAGGAGGATGAAATACAGCTGCTGGTGAAGGCAATTCTCTTGTTCACTCTCTGGGTAGTACCTGTGAAGTAGATAAAATGTGATAGATGGACCTGAACAGATGGTCTTAAGTGTTGTGATGGATATGTACATCCTGAAAGGGAATGGAAAGCTCTGTCCCTGCAGTCTGCACTGCTACCTGTGCCAGCTCTGCATCCACTGCGGGGCAAATGAGGTCGTGTCCTTGCTGTCATCTTATATCCTTCCTAGCAAAGAGCAGGGGTGGCATGAGAAAACAGCAAAGGGCAGGATGGAGTGGAGGAGGTAGGGTTGGGTGACTGCAATGTGCAGGCTGGTGCATATCTGGCCCTGGAGGGAGCCAGATCTAAAATGCTGCTGTTGTGTAGGTGCTGCTGACATCTCTGAAGTGTTGGTCTACTGGAGAGTCTCTCACCACCCCAGTGCCAAAGTTGGTGGAGTCTAGGGATGGCTCTATGACCTGGCCCAGACCTGTACCCCCCAGGAGACAGCTCTGGGGAGCCAGGAGTGTGGAAATGTCAGTAGGAGAAAATGATCTTGTATGAAGACATGTCTCCAGTGCTGTCTGGACGTGCTGCTGAGTTCACACTGGGTGAAGAAGGAAGCTGAATTATTTGATCTCAGACCCACTAGTAAATACTTTTAACAGAAGCAAGGGTCACACTGGCTGCTTGGAAGAGCTGGTGCCACTTTGCTGACTCCAGCACAGTGTGGGATGTCTCCTGCTGCTTTTGGCCTCTCCCTTTCCGACAGGACCTTTGTTTGGTTTGGGTTCTTTTGTTTGTTTGTTTTTTGTTTTTACTGGACCGTGTAGAGAGAGTGAGTTCCTGGGTTACATCCTCCATTGTTTGCCTTCACCCTGTGGTTTCTCTTGATAATGTTAATTGCTCATTTGTTCTTCTGATATTTTCACATGGTATGAGTGTAGTGGCATGGATCACTTGCTGTGAGGGGAAAATAAATCTCAAGTGGCCTGTCCCATTACTGTTATGTGCATCCATAAAATGTTTGGGTGTATCATGCAAGGACAGACGTGTTGGGGGACAGACGTGTTGGAGGACAGACGTGTTGACTGTATTTGAGTTGAACATCTCTAGTGGTTCCCTTGTTAGCACTAGGTTCAGATTCACCAAAGCCAGCCAGGACAGTTTCTCCAGACACTTGGGATTCAGCCTCCTTGCTGCTCCACACCACGTCTGCATCCTCTGCATCAGGGTTAGTGTCTAGGAAATGCTTCTGTTTCAGTACTGGAATGCTTTGCATCCATGGTGTGTTATATCAGCAGCTGCAAGAAGCACAAAATAGTGGAACGTTTGGCCCAATCGTGTCTGGAGGGAGTGATTTAAATGTGAGCCTGGCTGAAGTTTTGCTTGTACTGACACAGCCTAGTTGGAGTGATTCTTGGCTTCGGCAGTCGTGAAGGAGACCTCAGTGAAGCCCAGTGTCCTCCAGTGCTGCTGCCTTTCTGCCGTGCCATATGGTCCCAGTCTGTGGATCTGGAGATAATTAGTCGTTGATTATAAAACATGAAAAAATATTGCTCAGCCAGTGAGCCAAGGTGAGACGAAGCTCTGCAGATGTCATAACTCTGTCCTGCACATCCGCTGGGTTGAATGAACTGTTCTTGGACCGACTGATTTTTAATGGTTGGACTCTTCCATTTTGAAGTCATTCTGCTGGGGACATGGGGAAGCATTCCTAATTCCAGCTAAATAAAGCATATTTCATTATGTTTTTTAGTTCAGTGCACTACAATAAATTTATAGCGTGGCCTGAGGGCATTTGAACTGTGTTAAGAGGGAAGGCTCATAGACACTGTGTCTGGGGTGGAAACCTTTTAATTTTCGTTTCGCAACCCCAGAGCCCAAACCGGGTGCTCAGCCTGCTGCTTCTACACTATAAATAGAGGTAACCCCAGAACGTGCTCAGCATGCTGATGCTCTCTGGTCCTCCCTGCATTGCTGGCTTCCTGGCAGTGTGTTCAGAACAGCATATTTTTAGCTGTTGCTTTCTCTTTTCTTTTTTTTTGGGTGGCTATTGGGGTTTTTGATGTTTCTCTTTCTTGTTGTTGTTGTTTTTTTCACAAATCTTCTCTTCTGGCTTACCAGGCTGTCAGGTTTCCCTGGTGTTTATCTGCTTTCCAGGACTGTGTCTGGATCCTCCCTCCATGAAGGGGCAGTGGGGCATCATGTACAGCAAACTTGGCTTGGACTCCATAGTTCTCCCTTCTCTTTCCAGATTTGCTGTTGAGGTGTTGGACAGCCCATATGAATTGCTTGTTTGGTCCTTATTTTCCTTTATGTTGAAAGGCGATTAGTTAATATTATGTATTATTAGTTAATATTATTAATTATGCATTATTAGTTAATATTATGCATTATTAATGCCATTAACAGAAGTTGAAGCAACAGCTGTCAGAAACATTCCTTCAAATGCTGTCTCCAACACAGAGCACATCAGTTCAGCCCGTCCACTTTGGTATTTACCTATTTAAAAAGTGTGAATAGTAATTGCAGATCCCCAGATAACCTTTGAGGCAGGGCAGAACAGCAAATTCTCAGAAATGTTTGCATAAAGGGTACAGGCTCAGCCAGAGCATGGGTGCTCTGATGGCTGTGATGTTGGATGCTCTGAGTCCTATGTGTGTTTTTCCACTGGAGTGGTTGCTAGATGGAATAAAGCCTATTTCCTATGTGCAATCCTGTCCAAGCTTGTAAGCTCCTCACTCTGCTTCCGTCCTGCTTTGCTGCAGACTGAATGAAGCCTTTGAACATAAAAGGATGTGTTTAACTCTCTCAGCATGGCTGCAGATCTGTGTTCCTCAGCGTGCCACCCATAAGGGACGTTCTGCTCTGGTTAAGGCAGTTATGAAAGCTGGATTTCAACACCACACCTTGCCTGCACACGGGTGGAGCAGAGGTGTGTGTTGTCAGCAAGGAGCTGGGTCAGGACTCGAGTGCTCTTGCAGCTTGTCTGAAGAAGTGCTATTTAAAACTCTGAGCAGAAGGAATATGCTTTTTCATTCTTGCTAGTGTCCAAAGTAGCAGTAGACATCTAAGAGGGAGAAAAAAAAATAAGAAAAAAAAATCAGAGACTGGGTTTGATAGAAAAAAATAAAATTTAAAACTTGTAGTGCTGGTTATAGTGCCCAAGTTCCTGGAAATGTCCTCCTTTCTCTTCCTATCTGCAATGGAAACTGCAGGCTGAGTGGTGTGTGCAGCAGTGGAGTGCCCTGCTGTAATGCAGATAAAGCTCTTGAGAAGACAGGCTGGGTGTTCATGCATAGGGGTGGACAGTCCTGGCTCTGTTTGGCCCCTTGGCTGGCTGTGCTCTTTGGGGGCACAGCTGAGTGGGGAGATGGCTCTGGGTGGTGCTGCCCGGGGATTCTCCCTGTGGCACCGTGGTCAGGCAGTGCTGCTGTTTCCCTGGGCCTGGCCCTGCAGTTCAGCCACATAAGGTTATAGGCACAGAGGCTTTTTATATTAGAAAAGGAAAGAGAAAATGCACATATGTATGCATATATATATATAAGCAGAGGCTTCTGAGTGTGAGACACTTTTTCCATGTCGAGTTGCCAGGCAGCTCTTTTCGCTCCCCTCCCTCCATCCCAGGGCTCATTGGTATTCAAGTTTTCCTGCCTTCTATGTATTTTCTTTTTCTCCCCCAACCCCCCCCTTTTTTTTTGTTTTGTTTATTTAGGATGCAGTCTTCCAGCTGCCACGGTTTGTAAGGTTGTGGCTATTTTACAAATCACAGTTTAGGAATGTTCTGCAGCTTAAATTTGTGCTGTTTTAATCCCGTTGCTTATTGTCCAACAGATCTGGTAGATGGGAAGAAGGTAGTTTAAATAATACAATTAAACAACAATATCACCCCCAAAATATGGGGAATGGGCTGCCCAGGGAGGTGGTGGAGTCACCGTCCCTGGGGGTGTTCAAAAAACGGGTTGATGAGGCACTTGAGGCCATGGTCTGATGGTCCAATGGTTAGGAATCTGATGGGATAAAGGTTGGACTTGATGACCCTGGAGGTCCCTTCCAACCAGAATGATTCTATGCTTCTTTGCAGGAGCCTCTTTGCTGAGCTCTCTGCCACTGCAGGGCATGTGCTGGTCCTTAAATTTCTGTGCTTTCCTCTCTCAGCAAGGAAACCTGTCTCTGGAAGTGCTGCACTTATTGCTAAGATAAAACAACCTGGAGCAAGAAGTGAAGGTGCATGTCCCACTTAATGACTTCAGAAGTTCTCTCTGGTGTGTCTGGAAAACCTAAATACTTTTGTGGGCTTGAGATGCTTGAATAATAATGTTTGACACCTTCAGGGAAAGGTAAAAGTCACTCCTTGGGTCTCTTTCTGTTTAAAATAACATAAAACACTCCTTCAATGGCACAGATGATTGTGTGCAGCAGATTCCCTACAGAAAATGTGCCTCACCAGATGTAGAGGGACAGCAGGGAGATTTGCTCCACATATATTCATGTGAACTCCCTTGGCCCATTCAAACCTTCTTCTTGCTTTAGGAATCACGCGGACCTCCAGTGGGAGACTTCGGAGACTCAGTGATCAGATCAGTCCAAGTAAGTTGCATGAATTTCTCTTTGAAACTTCTTCATCCAATAAAACAAAATAAAAGGAGAGAATGTAAGAGGGAGCTCTCAGAAATCCCATCTCCTGTCTACTGGCCATGGTTTGGAAGGCAAAGCTTGCTGCTAATATTTGCAGAGCTCTCTGCTGCAGAAAGTGAGCAGTGTGTGTGTAAAACCAGAGCAGTATGTATATTTAAAGAGAGCAATATAAAATGAGATTAATTACTGAATAATGGATCCAGTGAGAATGATTAGAAAGCCCCATCTCAATTCAAGGCGTCTGACACAGGGTAACAAAGTGGGAATATCCTGAAGTTGAAATATAGCTTTAGTAATCAGGGGCTCTTTTGTACTCTCCTTAGATATTATTTTTTATTGGATGTGGAGATTTATGGATTATATGTGCTTGTGACTAAATTTACACTCCTAATTGCAGCTTAATGTTTCAGAAGCTGTTTCTGGTTCAGAAGGAGGCAGGTGGGAGGGTTTCTTTCTTGAAAAAGGCATTTTTCCAGCCTCAGGAAAGCAGTAGCAGAAGCCTTGGTGCTGTGAGTACCTGAGCCCATGTGCTCCACTTGTGCATGACACTGGTTGGGACCATCCAGGGATGGAGACAAGTCCCGGTGCTTACTTGTATTGGCCTGCCCCCCCTGCCCTGATGGACCTGTGTTGACCAAAGGTCCAAATCCCTGTGGGAAGCATCTGTCACCAGAATCAGAGTCCCCTGTACATCAGATGTTTATCTTTCTTAGCAGGTGTTTTGCTGCAATCGAACTCTTCATGTTTGCATCCCTGAGATGCGTGACCTCCCCTCATTTTGACCACATCCCTATTTTCTCTCTGATGTCTGTTTCTCTCATCTGTCCCTGCTGCAATTCCTCTGTCCCCCCAAGAACCCCACTGGCCTCCTCGACACCCTGCTTTGGCCATGCTTCTTTCAGGGCTTCCATCCGCTCCCACCCCTTTGGTCTCTGTCACTCACAGTTGCTCCCTCTGGGCTCAATTTGCTGTCTCAATTCATCTTCTCAGCCCTCATATCCTGTCTCAGCTCCCAGATGTACTTATCAAAACAGTCATTCTCAGCTTTTCCCTCTACGTGGGTGGGAGGAGAAAGCCACCCTCAGGATGCCTTCCTGGAGTGGTGACTTCAGCGTTTTGCTGTATCAAGACATCAGCACATGTGGAATAGGGATTAGTCACAGATGTCCAGTTCAGAGTGTGCTTAAACACGCCAGGAGCTACAACACTGCCTGCCTCATCCTCATCAAACACTCGTGGTAAGCACAGGGACAGGTACTCACATTATGGCACAGACAGGGTGACAGGGGACATCGCATGCCGTGACACTGGTCTGCTGCTGGGACACTGGTGGCTTTGCAGCTGGAGCTTTGCAGCCATGCACTGTTACCATGTCCTACCCTAGTACTGTGACACACCAGTGGGAGGATGTAAATACAGTCAGCACAGGCCACTGCACCCCAAACTGCTGTCAAATGGCAGGAGAAACGCCCAGTGATGATCCAGCGTGGAGTCACGGTATTGGACTGGGGGATGAAGATTTGCAGCAGCGATCGGTCAATCCGGAAGAACCGAGCTGTGTTTTAAAGCTGATGCTTCAAAACTTGGCCACCAGCACAGAAGCTGGTAGTTCTGAGCTGGAGTGCATGTTTATCTTCTGCATGTGCAAAAACAAAGTTGCAGTCTCAGCCCTGGCACCGCATGTTTTCACATCTATGTCCGAGGACAGAAAGGGGAATTGGTACTGCTCCAAAGGTAACTGGAGTGTAGAGAATTTAAATTGAAAGACACAGTGTGCTTGTTCAAGCTTGTTTTCTTTAGACTCTAATTATATACTTTTCCGCTTCTCTGAGAGACCTTTTAAATGGTATTATTTTTTTTCAAGTCGAAATCAAATGAGCGGCTCAGTGCTCCAGTTTACATTGCAGTAAATATTTATGACTCCATATAATGCAGCTCAATTTCCCCTTGTTTCAGGTCCAAATTTCCCCCTTTGCACATCTGGCCTTGCATCCAGAAGATTTTATTCCTGTAAAAGATAAATGGGGGTTGCAATGACTGAGTGGTGGTTACAAGCAAGGCATTGCAGAAGGGGTTGATTTGGACTCTTCTGTTCAACATGCAACTAGAGACAGGCAGAGAAAGAGGAGAGGAGTGGGGAGAAGCCTTTTGTAAAAGAATCCATCTGAGTTCAGAATGGTGGCCCCTAAAATGCCACCGTCACCTGATGTGGATAGCTTAGGGCAGTATTTTTTCCTAACTAAGAGTGGCAAGTCAGGGAAGTTACTCCCACTTCATTTTCCTATGACTGTACCTGATGAATTCATAAGCAAGAAATATTTGCTGACATTTGCCATCTGGAGCAGCAATGTATTCCCCAGCCGGCCAGAAAACAGGCCCAGAGCAGTTGGAGTGGAAGAAATCGGGATCGTGTTCCTCTCGGGCAGCCAGCTGTGCTCTGCACTTTGATTTGTTTCCAGCCTACAATTCAGTTTTTGCTAAGAGGAAGGAACTTCCCTGGCAGGGAAGGGTCCAGAAAAAGGTAGATCTTACTGATTAAGCTTAAACCAGCATGTTCTTTGTGTAGGTGGAGGGAGAAGGATGTCTTCTAGCTGTGTTGCAGCAGAACTGCTCCTGGATCAGTGCTGTTTGTGGGTCAGGTGCTTTGTGAGATGTCCCAGGGGGATTGGGAGGGGAGCAGGTGCCTCAGCTTTCCTGTTTCAGCCTTTGTCTGGCTGCACGGCTGCCTGGAGCCAGCCAGAGAGGAGCAGGGGCAGGATGCCAGGGCCAGCTGCAGTCCAGGGCAGGCACGGCTTTTCTATCCAAAAAAGACAGGGTGCTAGCAGCCCCTGCTTCTGCATCATCAGCACTTGGCTGAGGGTCAACCACAACTTGTCTTGGTGCTTTTTGGAAGCGTAGGGCATAATTTGGGGAGGCACCATGCTGAAGGCTGGCAGTCTGGGCTGCATTAGAAAGGGGCACTCACTGATGTCATGAAACCTTCACCGGGGCAGTGAGTCTCGTACTGTCTGAGCATCACTCCTGGGTATTAAACAGAGGGAATCCTGTGTAAGGCTGTCTGGTGTTTGCACCAGTTTGAGCCCCTTGTCCACCCTCTAGGTTGATGGTGGTAGACAGAGGGGCCAGAATCCACAGCAAGTGGACAACTGTGGTCTGGAGGTGAAGGACAAGTGAAATGGGTTGAAGGTGCTGGTCGTGGTGTGAGCCTGTGAGCTTTAACTTGAAGCATGAGTTCTAGAACCCCATTGACCATGATAGCACTGTACTGCCACGGTGCCTAAGGCACCCAGGAGGTCTCTGCAGGAGCTGATAGCTGGGATTAAAAAAAGTGGAGAGAATTTAGTCTTTAAACAAAATTTCAGCAGGATATGCACAGATAGTTCTTGTCTTGTTTTGCTTCTCCCTGGTTAAGCCTTTTCCCTTCAATAGTTATTGATGTTCCCATTTCATACTTGGGGGAAATGGAGCAGCAGTGAAGGTGAAAACAGTGCTTTTTGCATTGTCCATGAATCCAGGGATCCTTCCCCATGGACACTGAGGTGGGAAGATGTGTGGTGGGTGGGTGGAAAAGCTGAACACATAGCTGTGGGCATAGCTTAAATTGGCATTGTCACTTGACATCTGATTTCAGCAGGGTTCACTAATTTGGGATGCTCCACATTCAGGCAGTGAGTTAAAGGTAGATATGGCAACAGATCTTGCTGTTTCCATCGCTTGATTTACTCCTTTGCCCGGAGGGCCATCTTTCCTCTTTATGCCTGGAGTCTGCGAGAGAACAACATCTTTAGGAACTGGCTTGTGTGAGGTTGCAGGTTAAACAGAATAGTGAAAATAAACAAAGGAAATGTCAAAAGCCAGGGGCTCCCCAGTGGAGTGTACATGATTGCTGTTATGTAAGCTGACTCAGAGTACCATAAAAACCATTAGGTCTTCCAGTTTTTTTTCCCCAGGGAAGTGCTGCCAGAACTGTCACACATCTCCTGCTGCTCAGACACGGGTACCCCCACCACACAGCACAGTCCTCTATGTGTGATCATGCTGTCTGAACAAACTGACTTTGGGAACCTTGGTCCAGACCCTCGGATTGTCCCAAATCTTCACCGAGTTCTTTTTTAGCTTCTTGTTGCTGTACTGGGATGCAGGCTGGGAATGCAGCACCTCTGGTCTGCCTGGAAGCCGTGGGGATGCCAAACATCTCTTTTCAGTGTGGTGTTTTTAGCACAGACTGTGCCTTTCATCTCGGTGGAGCAGTACAAGGGTTAACTAGAGACCTGTGGTTGCAGCCTCACTGCTTTGGATGTGTCCTTAGATGAGGTCATGAATTGCTTTGGGCAGCCTCTATTCCCCTTTGTTTGAAGCACCACACTGGTCGCCCCAGCTGCGTGGAGCTCCGTGCCAAAGAGTGTCCCCGTGCACATGCACCACTCGCTCTCCTCGGGCTCCCCAGTGACCAGCCCTCATTTGACGTGTGTCCTCTTGGTCTTTCCCATCGTGAGGGAGAAGTAGCAAAGGGTGAAACTTGGTCCCCAGTCAGCCTGGAGAGTCCCTCCTGCAGCAGCACAGCTGCATGCTTGTGGCTCTGCAGGAAATCTGAACTCCAGGCTGCAAGAAGTTCAAGGGAAAAGGCTGCTCTCGATTCAGGTGCTTGGTTTCCTGCACGGACACATGAGGATGGTGCTTGCATAATGCAGACACGTGGGCTCCAGGCTGCCTGGGAGAGTCCTGTGGGGTTCCCATGTGCTTCAAGCAGAGATGTGCACTACTTACAGTGAGTGAGGGAGAGTAGGTGCTTGTGTGCACAGCTATGAAATTAAGGAATAGGGACAAGTGCCATGGGCCTGTTTGCTCTTGAGGGAATGCACTGAGCATGGGCTTGTCCTGTTCCTTTCCAATACCTGTGGTTCATCTCCAGTCTTATGTAGAGTCTCTTTTAGTCCCAAAAGGCTAAAAAGAAATAATCAGAAACTGAAATACGAATCAGTAGTTCAGGAATGAGCAGGGATAAAATGCTCTGTACTGTTCGGAGGCTTTAGCTGCTGCCAATGTTTTAAGCTAATGATGTTCCTCACTGGACTGAGAGATGGGTTTATCAATAAGTGCTGACGAGGTCCACAGGATTCCCCTGAGGAAAGGAGCTCTCCTGGGGCTGGGGAGTGGCAGGACATGCTTCTAGCTGAGGTGCTATGGTTATTGGAGGAGCAGGACAGCTATGGATGTGTGTGGGGGGTACAGTACCCATTGTCCCCTAAGGAATGGGAAGAAGAACCTGAAGGAGGGCTGGTGTGTCTTGACCTGGTCTGGATGTGGTCTCTCATGCAGCACTGGTTACCTAAGCAGCCGTGTGTGGTCACATCTCTCTCAGCTGAACACACGAGTCTCTCTGCAGTGTTTATTTTCTTCATCTTTTTGTTGCTGAAACGTCAGTTTGCAAATTGCTCTTGGGCATGTTGGCAGGCCAGCTCATGGCTGCTCAGCTTTCCCTCTTCCCCTCAGAGTCTGGTGTCCCTATCACGTGGGCAAAGGCGAATTCCCGAGCCCTGGCTGCCCACCACAGGCATCCTCTGAGCCTCCGAGCCCGGCACATCCGGTGGTGTTTACCCAAACCCATAATTGTACCTTACACAGTGAGCACCGATTTACTCCCTGCTATATTTATCTTGTGTCTAGGGCTATAAAAGAGATGAGAGGACAGCCTTTCATACCCTTTTTAGCAGAGAGATGACGCCTTTGTAAGGCAAATCTGCCACTGGGTTAATGGATAAAGCTCTGTAGATGTTCAGGGATGACCTACAAAGCATGCAGTGTTTCTGCTGAAATTTTGATAGCAATGAAAGCAATGCAGGAGGTTCAAGGAAAGCAGCAAGAGGCATTCCAGATTGTCTGACCCAATAGAGCAGTCCTTCCTTAGCTTAAATTTTTTGTAACTTAATTTCTGGTCAAAAACATGTTATGATGTTCAGAGAAATGTCAGACCTGGGTGATCCAGCCACTAAAAGGAAATAGGATCTGCCACCCAATTCTGAAGTGTCTTCTCTCCTTCTCTCTCTTCAGCAATGGGGATTTAAGACAAGGTAAGCCAGTGATGGAGAGAGTCCCTTGCCTGTGGCTGCCCCATAGACATCAATATTTTGAAAATCTGTGTTTAGGGATTCACCTGAGGAAGGGAAAACGGATCTTGACGTGTTTGTCCTCAGGTGAGGTCTGCCCTCAACACCAGACGAGCTGCTTCAACACACAGGAACAGAGTGTTGTTTCCAATGAACCTGTGCTACCTGGGCAGAGTAGGCATAGAAATTGCCCAGCTTCTCAGCCAGCTGTGGCACTGGTGGTGCTCTGGGAGCTGGACTCACTGTGCCATTGCTGGGGTGGCTCTGGGGCTCCTTGGGGCAAGCTGCTCTCAAGACAGTAGAGGGGAGCTGTGTGTAATGTAACCTGTGCCCTACCTTATTCAACTAGCCCAGGAAAAAAGACAACTTCCCAAAAGTGTTTGCAGGGCTTGGTGCAATCTTCCTTCCTTGAATCTGTCTGCTTCTGAGACCCAGGTGGTCACTCTCTTGAAGGCTTTGCTCCTTGATGGCACCTTCTGCCAGATAGGAGCTGTTGCAGTGACCTGTATGGGAGGCACACGGGTGCAGGACAAGTGGCTGGCATTCAAGAGGAGCAAATACAATAATGCCATTGGGAACCCAGCTTCCCCTCAGCAACTGCTTGGTGGGGAATGACCACAGACCTTCAGGTACTGAGCAACCCCCCTGTTTTGGGGTTCTAAGTAGTGAGTTGGTGAAGAGTAGATGTTGAGAGGGCACAACTGATGGTAGGGAGGAGTCTGGGAGGAAAATGTGTGCAGAGGATTGTGGAAGCATCATCTCAAGGGGTTTTGTGGGCTCAGGACAGGAGGGGAGATGTGCTTCCTCAGCTTTAGGAATTCCCACTGCAACTGTCATACCTGTTTCTGGGTGGTGATGACCCCTGTGCACGGTCTTCAGCTTGGGGAAAGAAATAACTCTGGAGGATCTGTGTTCCCCTGTGTTGAACAAATACAGATTTTCATAAGAAATAATCAGGGAGGGTCTCAATAGTGCTCGGTAGCAAAGGTGGAGGGCAGGGCAGCTCAGTGTCTGCCCAGCTGGGGGAAGGGGATGGAGGAGTGGGGAGGCAAAGAAACTGTAACTGGCAAAGAGCAGGGCAGCAGCTTTCAGAGGGTAAGAACCTCCCTTGGAAACCTTGGGGGGTTTCTTTTTGGTTTTAGGTTTGGTTTTTTTCAAATGAGAAGGAGAATTTTAGCCAGTGCTTTCTTCCCTATTCTCAAGGCTCATATAAATGTAAATGAAAGGTTCTTGGAGCAGTCATCAGAAGCTCAGATACTGTCATCTGCTGGCTGGGTCCAGCCTGGGGGTAAATGGCACAGTGGGAGTATAATGGGGTAACGCTTGATTGCACTGTTTGAGTTTGGACCTGTATTGCTTCATGTGCAAATACTTCACTGAACATAATTTCACTTAGGTACACTCCTCTCTGCCACACTGTCCTCCTCCTCTGTACTTTCCTCCGAGCTTGCCAGCACCGCAGATAGCTGAGCTTGTGAAAGAAGCAGTTGAATCCCCATTTTTCCTGCCTCTCTAGGCCCTGGAGGTCTTTGGCTGCTCTGGCTGCTTCCTGGCACCTTTGTTAACACAGCTTGAACCTCTGATCCCTGCATGGACTTGCAGTGTTCATCCTTCCCAGCTCACTCAGCAGCGGGGCTGGGGGGACCGGGTGATACCTGGCTTGCTGAAAGCCTGGTAGAAGTGGCCAGCTGTGACTATGAGATGGCATGTGGGAACTAGGTGGAAAAGAATATAGTTTTTGCATTGGGTGTAATGCCACGGGAATATAATTACAGCTTAAACATAGAGAGGAAGACAAGGGAATTGCAAATAGGATCTACCTGAATACCTGCAGGTGTCTGTACCGTGGTGGCCACTGCTCTGGCTGGTGACAGCGTCAATAGTCCTAAATCACCACCTGGCTGCTCACTGATGTCCTGGGCTCTGTGGCAAGTCCACAATTGAGGGTGAGCTTGTACTGTTTTCACAGCACCTCCCCTGCCTCTCTATGTGTTCGTGCACAACAAGGAGTTTATTGCTTAGCGAAGGACTTGGGCGTTGCTGGGCCAGCCTAGGAAAGGTGTGAGAGAGATAAAATTCAAAGTGAGCCTGGAGCAGGGTTTGGTTTACTTTCTTTCTTGTGATTTCCTTCCTCTGCACCTGGCAAGTGCTTCCTGCTGGCTACCACCCATGTTTAAACCTATGAGGTGAGGTGAGGGAAAGCCTTCACCCGTATACCAGCCTCAGCAAGCGCAGGGCAGCGGCGGAGCAAGGCTCCTGCTTTGTGTCAGCTTCTTGTTTGCAAATGAAACTTGAGTTTATCTTTATTGCAGTTAGCAGTAGTTTCCTCAAAGTTGCTCCTGCTTCTTTCCTCTCCTTGTGGCTTTGCCAAAAGAAAACCACGGGGGGCCTTGAATGCCAAGAAGACAGCCCCAGCCAAGGAATAGTCTTCTCTGTACCCTTCCCAAACCCTACATGTGCTTGACTTCCTCCCCAACACTTTTAACAGTGATATTGGAAAGTTCAGAATGTATTATCTTTCTCTGTATAGACTAGAAATAAGCATGTGGGGAGCTTCTCAAAAACCAAGGAGAGTGTCTGAGCACCCACCCTCCTCTCTCAAACACAACCCCCCCAGTGCTGCTGTTACCTGTGGCTGTGGCAGGAGTGCTTTGAGAGCCCTGCTCCAAATGGAGACACAGGACTGCACCTTGAATGTGAATCCATTAAAATCTGCTTAAGGACTTCAAGTTTGAATGAAAGCATCTACCTGGAGGTTTTATGAATTTAAAGTTCAATTGCATTAATTATTCAATTCCCTGAGTGCCTCATGGTGTTCCACCCTGCGAGAAATTAAGCCTTTGCTTTGTCCCTCCTAATCACCTGGGTCTTGATGGGTTAAAGTCTACAGACTGAAATGTGTGTGCTGCCCCAATCCCTTCTTCCTCTCCATTCACCTTCTTCCTTTCTTGATACTTCCCCTGAGCTTTTCCCTTCCTCTCCAGCGTAAGGAGCTTGGCAATAAAGGCTGCTCAGTGGAGGCAGTGGAGTGGATTTTGTGCTGCACAGGGCTGTGCAGCTCCCCTGGGTCCTCCTGTTCATCACCTTCAACATCTTGGCCAGGAAACATGGTTTCAGACTGTTCATGGGAAAATACTGTTATTGTCCCCTCTTTCATGCCTTAGGCACTGGCAATATGAACACACAGAGATTTAATTGCAAATAGTAAATGAACAGGAATTTGGGAAGGAATTTAAACCTCCCTGCCCAGGGAATAACCCACTGGGGATTTGAGAGAAACTTCCCTAAGGAATGGACTGTCCTGGGGCTGCCTCCTACCAGCTTCTGCAGTCTGTTGTGCAGTGGCTGCTGCTGGCAGGGGGTGCTAGGTTAACCCCACTGCGGGGCATTGGCTGTACTCCTACCCCTGCTTCAGTGCCAGTGATGCTCCATCCATATTGAAAGGCAATGCCATGTAGGTACAGGCTGGCCAGAGGTCCCAGCAGTGCCTGTAACACCTGCAGTCCTTCCTTGGAAGATTATTCATCCAACCAGAGAACAATTTGTCCTGCCCGTGCTATGGGTGGGAAGGTGCCAGTCTCAGTCACAGCCACCACATGTGATTTTTCCATGTGCACTGTGACACCTTGGGGGCAAAAATTGTTGTATATATGGTGCTGAACACACAGGGGTCCTGCCTGTATCTGCCCTCCCTGCCTGTATCTGCCCTCCCTGCCCACTGTTCTGTGAGGCTGCAGCTGGAGTGTTTGCCAGCTCTGGGACAGAGCCTGTGCCCCAGCATCTGGCTGGGTGACTCAGGCTCTGCACTATCAATAGGAATGGGTGGCAGATGACATGGGAGGGTTGCATGGGGTGGTTTGGGCAGTGCTGTGCCCACAGGCAGTGCAGGCACCATCCCAGCAGAGGTGCTCATGTGAAGTCCTCGCTGCCTGCCCTGGCCACGGGCCAAGTGGAAGTTTCCAAGCGGGCCAGCCCAGTGCTGCAGCCGCACGTCCATCCCTCCATCCCAGCCAGGGAGAGGAGGATCTGGCAACAAACTCTGCAGGGCTGCTCTGCTCCCTCTGCACCCCTGTGTCCTGCCTGGGTATACAGAGAAGGAAAACCGCTCTCAAATCCCACCTCTGCTCCACCGTGGGACCAAGGAGACGACCAGGAACATCTCCCTGGGGCTGAGACTTTCACTATTGCTTCTGGGCTGGCTGCAGAAATCCTTCCCTTCCCACTGCTTTGCTGTGTGGGGGGAAGGCAAAGAGGGGCTCGGTGCCAGGGCCAGCGGCAAAGCTCTCCAGAGGGTTGCACAGGGCGAGTAAACATGTGCGGTACTCGGGTCCTGCCTGGTAGCAGCAGCAGCAGCCCATGATGCTGTGCTTGGAATGAAGTCAGCCTTCATCAGCCGAATAGTTTATGCATGAATCGAAACTTCAGACCTGGCAGGGTGGGGGAACGCGCAGGATCTGCGCTCTTTTAAAATGCTGGAGCCAAGGAAGGAGGAGGGGATAGAGGAAACGACAGGAAAATAAGACTGGGGAAGCGGGGAGAGATTTGAGAAGCTGG
Organism: Aegotheles bennettii; assembly: GCA_013398125.1. NCBI lineage: Eukaryota > Metazoa > Chordata > Aves > Caprimulgiformes > Aegothelidae > Aegotheles > Aegotheles bennettii. The sequence goes on from VZRW01013966.1 coordinate 1,147,515, forward strand.
ATGAGTTGTTCGCTCTGTTATTGCAAGGAGCCAAGTTCCTTAAGCATCTCCTGGTGGATATTTAGAGGAAGCTGTGGAGGCTGGAGCGTTCCCCTGGACACTCGCATGCTGCAGCTTTAAGACTGTTTTACAGAGGACTCTGGATTCCCAGTTTTCCTGCGCCTGGTGGAGTATTTCAGGGAGTTACAGGATTTTTTCGGGTCATGCACCCCCTTTTTCTTTTTTCTTCCTACTTTCTCTTCTTCTCTCACTCTTCATTTTCATTACAAAGAGACAAAGCTACTTCAGTTTGGAGCACAAACATATGATCAGCACATGGAAATGTGGTAATTTGGATGCATTCATGATTGCAACAGATTGAAGAAATTAGACCAGACAAAGAGCTTTTTTTGGAAGAGGAGGAGGCAAGGCAAGGAGGGAGGGAGACTGGGGGAAAGAAGGGGACGCCACCGAAAAAAGGGACGGCCGTGACACGCGGATGCTAAATATATCCTGTAGTAATGGAGAGAGACCGGATTTCAGGTAGGCTATTGACCTTTTAATATGGTATATTCTGCCTCTGCCCTCCTACCTTTCCAGCAGCTTCTGCACTTTCAGAACAGAAACAGCCACGCTCCTTTATTTCTTTCTTTTTTTTTTTTCCTCAACGTTTCCTTTCTGTATTTTTTTTTTTCCATCCTCCTGAGCCCTCGAGTCAGAAGGTGGTTCCAGCAGAAGGGAGGGGGGAAGGGGGGAAGCAAGGGGGAAAAAGAAACTGCTTTCTAAGTCTGGATTTCATTTGAGTCCCTCTCTCCCCCCTCCTCTCCGCTCCCATGTGCCGCCCGGCGCGGGGGGATGAATGCTGAGCCTGTTAGCTCAGAGCTGCGAGCCGGGAAGAGAGAGGAAAATAGCCCAGCTCTTGGCATGGAGACACGTTTCTGCTCTGAAGGTTGGCTCCTGAGTTTGTGTGTGTGTGTGTGTGTTGTGATTGAGCTTTCCCTGCTTGTTACAATATCTTCCCCTGGCTTTTGCCCTCCCATCCTGCCTGGCCAAGCAGGAGCTGCCTGCGTGTCCCACTGTCCTTCTCTGTGCAAGGCTGGAGCTGGTGGCCGGTGACCCGGTGTGTGCTTGGGGTTGGGGGAGGATGGAGGGGTGTGAGCAGAGGAATAATTCCATTTACTTCCCCAGATTCCCTGCAAATCCTTCCTAATGGTGTGTGTCTGAGTGGTTCCAAAAACTGCTCCCAGGTACACTGAGCTGCTGGGAGCAGTGTTGTAGCAAGCTGCTTTGGGGGTGGCTGTGACTGTATCTTTGCTTCTGGCAGTGGGGAGAGGGAACAGGCGACCTGGTGTCACCCACGGGGCTCCCTCTTGGCATGCGTGAGCAGGATGGCCAGGATTAAAGAGGGAAAGGGAGGGAGGAGGTGTCTGTGCCAGAACTGGCAGGCTCGGTGTGCTGCACCCCAATGGTGGGTCCCCCTTCTCCTGCACCCCATGGCATGGTGCAGCTCACTCTGCTCTGGGAGCATGGCAACCCTAGGGAGGCACCAGGCCTCTTCTCCTGGGTGTTCCCAGCCGGCTGCTGGGCATCGGCCCTGGGAGGGAAACCACAGGGATGAGAGGAAATACTCAAGCCAGGGTGGAGTGAAACTGTGGCCAGAGAAAGCTGCTCCCATGGTTGGCCCATACCAGACCCTCTGGGCACATCCAGTGATGTGCCAAGAGCACTTGGTGGCCCTGGACAAGGACTTACCTGCAGGAGCATTCTCTGCTCCCCACTGCCTTTGGAGGGTGGATGGCACCTTCTCATCCCTCCCTCTCTCTTGCTCATGTTTTCTCCTCTGGTTTGATCCACTTCAAAGCATTCCTGAGAGCTGCTTGTAACTCGGAGCCTGGTGGGTGTTTCAGCAGCACAGAGCTTTGGGCTGGGTAGCCTCTGCTGCTGGGTTGGCAGGAGCAGTTTGGTTCCACCATGGTTTGACCTTTCACATCTCCTGTTACATCCTTGGCACGGTGCTGGGTCCCCTTCCTCTGCGCAGAGGTGGAGGGGGGCTCTGCAAAGGGTTGCTGGTGAGAAAGGGGATACCCTAGTGATGTGATCCAGGGCTCTTTGTTCCAGAAGAGCATCTAAGGTGGGTTTCTCTCAGCCCTAGAAATGCACGTTGTGTTCAGCTGCTGCGAGGAGCACAGAACCCTTGTGCCTGGGCTGGCTGTCACCCACTCCCAGGGTGTGCAGCATTCAGGGACCCCGTGGGCAGGAAGACCCCAGGAGAGTCTTTGTGCAAAGATGTAAGAGCTCCTGCCAACCCCCAGGAGCATGAGCAATGTTTGCAAAGTGCTGATGTCCGAGTGCATACGTGTTTCACTGGCTTCTGCTGGAACAGACTTTTCTGTGGGTGGTTTAGACGTGGCTGAGCTGCAGGCAGGACATGCGGGTGTGCTCGGTGGCCAGGGCCAGGCGTGAGTAAATGTGGTGTGTGACTGCACCCAAGGTGGCTGTGCCTGAAGGCTCAGTGTGAGGTGATGAACACGGCTGCTCTGCACTCACTCAGGCACGAGTAAGCTGTGTTGTTTGGGACCCCAGAGATGCACAGGCCATCTTGGTAGGATTCCCAATATGTGGCTGTGGCATGGAATATGGGATGGGGGAATAGGTGGGCTGAAGGGCTGGTCTCAGGTCTTCTCCACAGGTTCCTGCTTGGAGGGGTCAGTGCAGGCAAGGAAAGCTGATCAGATGGGGCAGTGCCAGAGGGAATGTTAAACCCACAGAATAATAGAATCATGTTGGTTGGAAAAGTCTAAAGATCATCAAGTCCAACTACTGACCTAGTACATAGGTGGGGACAGAGGAAAATTGTGCTCAAGGAGATTCTGGGCACAAAAGTGACAGTATCACCAGCTCACGCTGTTGGGTTCCAGGTCCATGAGGCAGCATGGATTCACAGGGTGAGCTGCTCAGCTCACAAAGCTCCTCCTCCTCGGCTCATACCTGGCTGATGTGCTGCAAGGGTCTCATGGGGCTGAGGGCTCTGGCACTGCTGTGCTGGTGGAGGAGGGGAGCAGGGAGCAGAGCTCAGCCTGTCCTGGCTCCCTCCCACAGGACACCAGGGCTTTAGTGACTAACCAAAAGATGACTCAGATGAAAGCAGATCCATGCAGTGCTGGGGGCCATGTCCCAGTCACTGTTCTGGCCCTAAACGTGCTTTTAATTAATGCTCTGCTGTGGGTGGGAAAAGCTGACTCCTGGGCTGAGTGTGGGGCTGCTGGATGGGGCGAGGGCACCCCCAGGTGGGTGGGAATTGGGCCTGGTCTCTTCTTTGGGGGCTGCTTTCCCACAGCTGCTGGAGCTTGGTGTGTCCCATAGGGTCACCTCTGCCCCGGAGGGACAGAGCTTTCTGGCATAGTGATGTCCCTGATCCAGTATCCTGTCTCTGAGGGTGATAAGCACCTCGTGCTTCAGGGGAAGGCATCAAAGGTGTGAGGTGATGTTGTAGATTTGCCAGCTCCAGGGCAGCCAGGATCTCCCTCGATCTCTGTACCAAGGTACCAGGCTCAGGTGGTGCCTGTGGGTTCCAGAATAAGAAACACAATCTCACATAACCTGCCAGACCCTTTTAATCTGGTTAAGCCATCTCTCACGCATTTCTGCAAGCTAATACTGCATGAAAAACCTTAACTCTAAATTAATTTGTTTCCAGGCACTCTTCTCCAGTGGTTTTGGGGCTGGGGAGCTGTACTCCAGGGCTGCTGTGTTCCTCACATCAGCCCCTCCTCTCTGCCTTGACGGATTGCTTTGGTGGCAGCGGCCTGGAGATGGCTCTCCTGTCTTTCCCTAGCAGAGAGCTCTCTTGACTAGTCCAGATCTTTCTACAAAGCTGTAATCGTTAATGCTATGGGGCCTCTTACCTCTTCTTAAAAGAAAAGGAGGGGTCTGCAGCACCCCAAGCAGTGGGGTTTCGGTTACTGCCGTGATGGGGTGGCAGGATGGGTGCAGCTGTGATGGGAGAGGAGGTCTGATCTCTCCAGGTCAGTTATTAATGTCACCTTTTGAAATTGCGCTGAGAAGACCAATTTTAAAAGTTAACAAATGATGTGTGAGTGATTGTGAGTGGCATGTGTTGGGCAGGGCCCAGCAGCAGATACTGGGAGTGCTGGGGGTGCAAACCATCCCCTGAACTCCAGGAAGAAAAATGAATTGTTTATTAACTCATTGGTGACCATTCTTAATCTTTCAGTTACCTATTCACTATCAATATTTTTTTGTGTCCATATTCTTACGGTTTAACATGGTCTTGTACATCACACTCTGCACCTAAGTGATCTGAGCACAAGGAGACAGCCCCTGTTTGCAGCGTGTGGCTTGCAGAGGCTCTGCAGGCAGCAGCTCTCAGGCTAAATGCAGCAAGGCACAGCATCCACAGTGGTCCTCAGAGCCTGTATGAGAATGCTGGAGGATGTGAAAGGTGGTTGGGTGGGAATGTGCTTGTTTCTTCATTATTTTTTTTAAAGGAAGTTTGTCTTTAACATCTGTATAACAGGGCAGAGAGCTTGGGGTTGCTTCTGGTCACTCTAGCTATCTTTTCTGTCTTGGGTTTTGTGATGTCCCTGTTACTCCTGGGAAATGACAGACACAAGCCTGACATGTTCCTTTTTAGTGGTCTTCTCACAGCTGTACACCTGCTTTTACCAGACATTTCTTTTTTTTCTCTGGCCTGCAGCACATCACATGCACAGGACACCAGGCATTTGGAGTCTGGATGGTTCTACCTCCTGTTAGGTCCCACAGGATTCATCCAGCCTTGGCACCCAGGGGCACCTTCCTGTCTGTCCTGCCTTTGCTGGTGGCTGTTGGTCTGTCCTTAGCCCTCTTTTCTGCTGTCAATGTCCCATTGTTTGTGTCCCTGTCTGGTGCTGACTCCTGTAGTCTCCTGCAGTGTGTGATGCCCTATCTCCAGAGGCCATGGACTCGTGTGCTATGCACTATATATGCACTATAAAAACAACCTGCGGCTTTTTTCGCTGGTGTTTCTTGTTCAAGCATTTACCTTCATCCTAGATGTTCTGCTGTAACCTGTTGTGGCTGCAGGTTTTGGCTCATTTCCTAGTAGGTCCACACAGGCCCTGTCCCAGGGAAGGGTTTGGTTCCATGAGGCTGTGGGGTTGCCTCTGCAGATGGTTGTGTTTGCAGCGTGCTCCATGCTGCTCCCAGCCCACTCTTGGCTTCCTGCTCCTGCCTGGCCAGCGGATACATTCCCGCAGTTGTCTGAGGCATGTCAAGGTATGAAGCATTATCCACTTCCTGATGTGTGCTCTTAAATCTGCTGGAATTTCTACTCTTCTCCATTAAATACAATCCCATTGTGGGGCACAACTCATCTCTCTCCTGACAGCACAGGTAACGCTTCTTGACACAGCTCTGTTGAACTTGGCTGACCCTGGGGCAGGAGCAGCTTTGGTGCCTGCCCTCCTGCTTTGTGCTTTGCTGGATGACTCGGAGCCTCCCAGCAGAGTGATTCCCATGCTGTGGGGTGAGGGAGGACGTTTCTCATGAAAGTCAGGGTGCTTCCAAGGTCCAGCATACCATAATGCTGAGTAGGAGCAAGTACGTAGTTAGGGAAGTATGTCTGGGTCAACACATGTCTTCTGTTGCCTTAATGATCTGAGAAGCACAATATCCATGTTCTCTTGGCTTCTCCACGTGGTACTTGCAGATGTATTCAATGAGCAGAATATGTTGTTAGAGAGCAGTGATGCCTGGTGCTGCGAGTGCTCTAGTTGGGCTCAGGGCTCTCCCTCCCTGGCTTCCCAACCTGGAGTGAGGATGACATGGGGAGTTTGGGGCCGGGGGCATGTGCTCAGTAGGTTCTGGGTGTTTTCCGAGTGTCTGATCCCTTGCAGTGACAGGGAGCACCAGGCCTGCCTGGCATACACGGGATGGAGGGACTCGCAGTGGCTGAGCATCTCTGATGAAGCCAGAGCCTTTGTCAAGGGCAATGTGTGTTTGGTTTAGGAGAACAAATGGAAACAGTTGAAATCCCAAATGCAAGGACGCAGGGATGAATGCTTTGAGGATGAATGCTTTTGAATGCTCCGAATGCAAGGATGTTTGCTTTGAGGGACACCGAGGAATCTGGAAGCAGCTCCTGGGGAGATGAGGGATGTGAAACTGTGTGTTGGGAAGCCTGGATGAGGACTCTGCCTCAGGCTTTGAGCCCAAGGGCTGTTCCTGTTTTACCATGGGACTGGTGAGAGCAGTTGTGTTGGGCAGAGCTGCGTGGTGGTGCGGGTGAGTCTGCTTTTGGTGCTGCTCCTATGCTGCAGAGTTCTGCAAGTCATGGGCTCCCTCTGTTTAGCTGTCTCAGGGATGTTCACTTGGACTTTGAAGTTTGGGCAAGTCCCTATTTGAGATCAGGGGAACAGCCTGGTTCTGTGTGAGGATCTCTAGCTCTGCACCTTCCTCAGAAGCACCTGGTGCTGACCAGTCCCTGAGCTGTTTTACTAGCTGGTTCCTGTCTCTGCTCAGACTTTAACCAAAGAGATTTAAAGATTTTCTCATCTAAGCAGTGCCAGAAATACAGAGCATCCTACTGCTGGTACCCCACTGCCTGGCCTGGTGGGGATCCTGGCTGGGAAGTCTCACCCAGACCATGGTGGTGCTTTATCCTGCACAGGACTGTTTTGTGTGGATCACTTGGTTACTGATGTTGCTGTGACAGTGCTGTAGGGGCTCCAGCTCTGGTTAGAGTTTTTGGGTGATGACTGTTGGCTGTACCTGGAGACAAGGTCCTGAGGAGTGAATTGCCTGGAGCTGCACAAGTGATCAGCATCAGTTCTCCCACTTCCCAGTCCAAGGATATGTTTCCTTGACTACACACCTGTAAAAGAGAGAGAAGAGGCTTTTTTAACTGTTTCAGCTGCCCTTTGCAAACCTATACCCTGTAAAGATCATTCCAGGGACTCCTTGCTGCTTTTTTTGCCTTTATATGGAGGGGATCCCTGCATAAGGAGCATCTTGGTTGGCTTCACTAACCACCTAATGCTTCTGGGAAGTAGGCATCTGCTGGGGCCAGATGGCTGAGGTCCCTGGGACCCCAGAGGGGGCCATCCCACATTTTGGGTGAGGTTATCAGCAGCGGTATCCCAGCAACCTCTGGCACTGATTTCCAGTAGGCTAAGGGCAGATATCATCATCCCCAGAGGCTTCAGTCTTTAATCTTTGACTCATGGGTGTTTTGCTCCCTGTGAGTCTTCCCCATCCCAGGGGTGCATCGGGGCTGGAAACGGGGTCCCCATGGGCCAGGCAGGGCTGACTCGCTGCTGGTGGCTTGTGGGACATCCAGCCCCGAGGACAGGGATGCTCAGCCTCGGGAAGCGGTGATGCTGGGATGCCCACCGGGGGTTGGGGGGGCGATGTCCGCCGGCGCCCGCCATGGGCAGGAGGGGCCGGAGATGCGCTGGGTGCTGCCCCTTTCCCTGCCACAGCCCAGCCCCGGGGGGGTCGCAGCCGGCCGGTGCCGTTAGGTGGCGGTGTCCCCCTCAGAGCCGAGCCTCGGGCCGGGGGGGGGGGACGGGACACAGCGGCACCCCCCGTCCCACACCTCTGCCCGCGGTCCCATCGCTCCTCCCCTGCCCCGCCGGGTCCCCCGGGACCCCGCTCCCCGCCAGCCGCCGGTTGGACTTTCCGCTCCAAAAGCGGCTGTGTTCGGCTGTAGAAAGGTGAAGAACTGCTGAGGGTTGCAGCAGAGGATGGTAAATTCTGCCGTGTGCATGTATGGAGTGATTTTACTCGGTGGAAATAGGCATTTCTCACTCGCTGCTGAAAGCACCTGGGTGCCGATCTCAGGATTTCAGCTGTCCTGGGAGGGGAATGATCTCGTGGCAATTGGAAGCCGAGCTGCTGGAGTCCTTTTCCTGCTGTCCCACTAAATCGCTCCGTCTCCTTGCGTAAATCATTTAACACGTGTGCTTTAACTTCTTATATGGAAAATGAGGTGGACACTTTCCGCTTTTCGTAGGCACTTCAGGATCCTCTGCTAGACAGATTGGGGGGGGGGGGGGGGGGCATGATGAAGTGGG
>VZRW01013966.1:1155631-1173390 GCA_013398125.1 Aegotheles bennettii
GGGGGGGGTGGGTGTCATGATAAAGCTGGGAATTTGACTCCTTAGAGTTGCCGGCACTCCTGTGCAGGGCAGGGATGAGGCTCCCTAAGGGGTGGACGCAATAGCTGGTGCTAATCTGAGATGTGAGTCTGGGGAGTAACTGAACAGAGAATCCCAGGCTGATTTGGGTTGGAAGGGACCTTAAAGCCCATCCAGTACCACCCCCTGCCATGGGCAGGGACACCTCCCACCAGACCAGGTTGCTCCAAGCCCCATCCCACCTGTCCTTGGGCACTGCCAGGGAGGGGCAGCCACAGCTTCTCTGAGCAACCTGGACCAGGTTCTCACCACTCTCACAGTAAAGAATTTTTTCCTATTATCCAATCTAAATCTACCCACTTTCATCTTAAAACTGTTCCCCCCTGTCCTATCACTTCGTGCCCTGGTAAAAATGTTTCTCTCCAAACATCAGGCTGGAGAAACAAATCATTCTCACTGGATCCATCTCTGCTGGGGAGCATGGGCCAAAGAGCAAGAATATGGGATTTATTCCCATGCTGTCATGTCTGTCCCTCAGCCACCACAGGCATGGCAAGTGCAGGCAGAGCTTCCTCTGAAGGGACCTTGGGGCTGGGTGGTGCAAAATCACCAACCTGGTGCCATGTTCATAGCTAGAGCACCAACAAACATCAGCCTGTGTCTCTCTTCTCTGCTCCACTCATCAGTAAGAGTCATCTGCCTCCCTGCCATTCAGTGAGCAGATGGAAGGACACATAAGCCCGTTTGTCTTCTGCCTGTGACCTTCAGCTGAAGTCTTTAAACATTGCCCCTTCCACCCCGATAATCATGGTCTTCTCCACTTAATATATTTACCACTTCTTTCCTCTCTCATGTTCTTTGCTCTTCACTGGAGAACTGGTAAAACCCAATTTCAGCTGCTTAAAATTGCTGGTTGACATCTGTATTGACTGCTACTCTCCAGGGAAGAGAGCCCTGTTGGAAACTGCTGTAGTTGGCGAGCAGTTGGTTGTGTTTTGGGTGGGTTTTTTTCCAGAAAACATGAAAAATTCCCAGTGGGTGGAGAGGGAAAGTAAACTATGGAAATTGTGTGTCCCGTGCACTCAGTTGAAACACCCCCTGGGGAGGGCATATTGTCTGCAAGAGGAACAGGAGTATTGGCCATGAACCAGGAAAGCCTTCCCTCCCTGCTCCCCTGTGCAGCAAGGCTGAGTGCCATAGGCAGCATTTCCATCCAGAAAGGCTGTTCCTGGTTCTTCTCATACCTCTTCACCCCTTGGGACACCCCCTGGAGCTGCCTGTTTAAGTGCAGCTTTTGCTCCAGGGCTCTCTCCCCTTCCTCATCAGGTTTTTTTTTTCCCAGCAGACTGGTGTTACTGGTAGTGCTGGGCTCTGTGCTCAGGTTATTCACTGGTGGTGATGTGAGAGCATGGGGGATGCTGATCTCGAGTAATGCCCTCAACATTGGATGAGATATATAATTTGGATGCCTGCTCAAAATGACACAGCAAGAGATGTGACATTGGTCTTCATTTGGCACTTCTGCACCCAGGGCTGGGCTGCTAAAACTGGCCTTTTATCTCATAGGCAAGAAGGGGACAGCCAGCAGTGCAGGGGACCAGGGGATGGAGGAAGGGGCTATGTGGCAGCAGGTGGGACAGAGGTGGTTTGGTCCTAGAGGCTGAAGGGCTGTGAAGCAACTGTGTGGATGGGAGCACTGCAGACCTGGGGGAAGAAAAGATGGAGTATTTTGGAGAAAAGGACCCAAGAGGCAGAGGGGGGGCTATTAGGAGGGCTGTGCAGCAGCAGGGGTGGGGACTCAGCCTGAGCTCTCCCTTTCTTGGCTGGATGCCTTCCTCCCCCTCCTCTCGCCGTGTACGGCATTTCCTCTTGCGGGCCAGCAGAAACCCAGACCCTGCTCCATCTCAGGCTTGCCTGCTCGCCCAAGCTTTGCTCATTTGTCAAGCCCCGTGCATAGCAAGAGGAGGTTTGTTTTGCTGCTGGTTACTCTCAGAGCGATGCAAGTCCCTCTGCGAATCTAAACAAGGGGCAGACAACTTGGCCCCTATTTTTCTGCAGTGAAAGAGATCATCATGCCATCAAACCAGAGCAATTTATTCTTTTTCTTTGATAAACTCCCTCTTGTACAAGGCTGCGCATTTTCTTGGTGGCTGCCAGTGCCCTGTTTCTGGTCGGATCCTCCCTGTGCCCAGGCAGCTGCGAGCAGCAAGCATTGCACAACATAAATCATGGGAAATCCGGTTCTGTGTCCCACGTACTGTTCAAAGGCACCTTGGTTGTACTCAGGATGTTCTGCTGACAGATTTTTTGCATGAAATAAAAAGTGCTAGCTGTTGACATACAAATGGATCCAAAACGCAAGCTTTTACTTGTCAGATTTCACTGCTGCTGGCTTAAAATCCGCAGGGTATGGTGGTGTAAAACGAAGGACAGCTTTAGGGGGCAGAAGTTGTCTGAACTTTAACAGGAGCTCACGTTGTGTTTGGAGTTGAAATTCAGGTTTCTGATTCTTCCAGCTGCAATGATACCTGCATCCCTTCAGGAACCAATGTACGGTCACACGTGGGACCAGCAGAAATAGGACTGTTCCTAATTGCCTCTGGCCATCTGGGAGAAGCCGTTTGAGTTAACTGAACTGTCTCTCACACTTTCTTCTCTGTTTAAAGTCATTAGGAATTGCATTAAACTGTGTAGGTCATCAGTGTCTGTGGGATGTACAGAGTGTGGCAGTCTGTGTGAGGATGGCTGAGATGAGGCTTGGAGTCACCACCTCTATCTGAAGCCCATGTACCTCTGCTGTTCCCACCTCCTCCTGTCCAAGGTCCTCAGCTCCCAGTGACTGTCACATGCATCCTTCTGATCGCTTTAGGTCTTGGGTCCCAGGTTCCTGACTTAACTCTTTATTGCCTCTTGGGTGGTTTAAGTCTTTTTCTTGTCTCTAGGAAAGCAAATTAATGTCAAGGGCTGCCAATGTAAAGCCACTCTCTGAGACCGACTGTTGTCCACAAGTGAGTATGAGATTATCTTTTTAAGCTGATGTGTCAGATTCATCAGAGAAATAACCCATCAAAAATATTTCCTTCATAGCCCTCTCGTTCATATTGCGTTGACTTAAACAATAAAGCTAGGCTGGTTTTCAGCCCTTTTCCTGGCTTGGAAAAGAAACTGCCTTAAAAACAAACAACAAACCTGGTGTTTTCCAGCAGAGATGCAGCACTTGCCCTGCGGGGAATTGGTGTCTCTCAAGAAGCACTGGAAGTGGCCATTTGGATTTACTGCCTCCCTGATCAGCTGTATCTGTTGTGAACAGGAACATCTTACGTTGCAAGGACTTTGCTGTTTTCCATGAAATAGGAAGTTGTCCTTTTAGTATTAAGAGTTAAGGACAGATTCTTGACTGGCGTGGGCTGTCAGAGCTCCACCAACTCCAGCAGCTGAAAGCATCTTCCCTTGCAATCCTGCTGCGCTTGGCATTTTCCTAGGCTTATATAAACATCCCTGTTTTATAGATGGGGCCAGGACATGTGATCTGCAAATTGCTGACAGTCCCTTGCAAGATGCAGAGCTGCAGCCCCGTGGTTTTGGGGAGGCAGGGAAGCCACCTCGGGCAGAGCAAAGTCACCGGGATCCTGCTTGCAGGGTGTGTGCTGTGGCTGCAGGTCAGCCCAGCGCCTGCTGCTGCTGAAGTTGTTGGGAGCTGATTCAGACACAGCAAGAGGCTCAAGTCAACAGGACTGGGTTACCTGCACAGCAAAGGTCATCCTCAGGAGTTTTGACTTGCTTGTGTGGCTCCACCTGAATTCTTTAATCTCCTTGTGCCTTCCTAAAACCCTGCTGTGGATGCGACTTTCCACGGGTTTGGATGCTGCGGGAGCTGGACCTGAACACCCACAGCACCACGAGCAGGTTTTTCTCTCTAGGAAGGCGTAGGAGTTGAGGTTTATCTCTGTGCTGGCAGGCAAAGGAGGATGCCACACCTCTAGGAGCTTCTGGGGGCTGGGTGGAGCGGGAAAGTGCAGAATCAGGATGAGGGATTTGAGAAGTTGTGTTTCATGGGTTTGCCTTGAATCAAGGACACTTTGGGATTTCCAGGGGCCCCGGGGAAGGAGAGCAGCAATAAATCTGAGTCACAAATAACAGCCCCTTGCCCTTCTAGTGATTTCTGACATGCTGTGCTTTTTTGACAACAAGTGCAGCAACAGGCTGTAATCCATGGGGGCTTTTCTTGGCTCTCAAGCTGAGAAAGTGCTTGATCCAAGTGAGCTTGGCTGTAAGGAACTTCCAGCTCTGGGTGTGAAGGTCAGAGGGGAAAGGAAGAAGTGCACATAATATGGTGTGGGGCTCTTTCAGTGCTGGGTTGGGAGATTTTGTTGTCCTCAAAATTGCAGTCTGGGAAGCTTGAGGGGTGATTTGGCTGCTCCTATGGGACCTTTCAGTGCTGCAGCTCCAAGAGAGCTGCACATCTCCCTCAGGAGGAGCACCTAAGAGAAATGCAGACCAAGTACATGCTGTAAATGCCTAACAAGTCTAACCACTGGGGCTGGAAATTCATCCTTGGATGACTGGTGTGGGCTGGAGGAGCCCTTGCAATAGCAGATATAGATATCCAGTCTGTCTTTGGATGTGTCTGAAAAGACTGAGTTATCATCATGTAAAAGATCAGGAGTGGTAATGAGATGCAAAGAGGTCCTAGTGTTTGGGATGGGAAACTTTTCAGGAAGCTTCAGAGAGTGTGGGACATCTAGAACTGTGTCTGGCTTGGGATGTTTCTCCCTGAAAGAGTCTCAGTTCATCCCCTGCTAACTATCCTTCTGCTGCATAACGTAACAAAGTGACCACTGTGTCCCTTGCACTTCCAGCCAGACCTGCCCAGGGAAACGCCTGGCTGTGCCTTGCTGTGTAGGTGCTATGGCTTGTTCCAGTTGCTGTTTCCTTATAAGATGAGGTTTTTATTTCACTTTATCCCTTTGTCAGCCTTCCTTGAGTTTTGCCAACTCTTCTCGTTATTAGCTAGAAGACTGTTAGACATAGAAGGAAAGCACTGCATTCAAAATGCCTCCTTAATGCCTAATTTAGGAAAAATGAAGAGAATTGTTTGATAGAACCGCTCTGCCTCTGAGTTACATGCATCACTAAGGGTGTACAGGGGGAGACTGCCTGGTTCTCAGGATGGGGATGGGTTGTCTTTGTATTCTCAAGTCCGCAGATGCTCAGCATATCTGGCATGGGAGAACTGGGCTGGACTATTTGCCTTCTTTAGCAACTGGAAGCAATCCAGCCTGCCCGTTCCTCCAAGCTCATCCTGTGGTTTAGTGGATAATACTGATCCTTGTTCAACTCCCACGCTTTCATGTCTCGTAGGGGGGTAGGGAAGACTTTGCAGACCTCATACTGTACAGGGATCCCAGCTCATTGCTGTGAAAGGCAGCATGAATATTTATTGTGCTGTGGAGTGCTGGCTTCCATAGTTTTAATAAAATGTTTATTATTATACAGAAATTACCATGAAAATCATGGCAGGTTGTAGCCAGTCAGCATGTGTAAATGATGTAGGGTGGAGGCAATAATTGAGGAGGAAGGGTTGTTTCTTTGAACTCAGTGAAGTGTCTCCAAAAGTGCACTTACAGGAGGTTGACTTCTGCTGACGTTGTCTCCTTCTCTGCCAGGACAAGTGTGTGTGTCTGTGTTCTTGTGGAGTTGTGAAGCTGACTGCAGTCAACACATGGTTGACTGAGCTCAGACACCAGGAGCTACACAAACGTGCGTTTTTCTCAAGCAATCAGCAAAGCTGCTGAGTGTTGCAAATCAAAGTGACAGCCAAGTCAAGAGCAATTGGCGAGAGATGGGCCTGCAGGCTTTCTTCTGGGACTGCACCAACGTGACTCAAAGCAACTTCAGGTGTCCCAAACCCATGGTTATCCTCAGCAGACCGAGGATGACCTGATGCTGTTGTTGGTGTGTTTGTGTTACAGCTAGTGAGAAATTTGATGTGGTTGGTGAGGCTGTTCCTTGCCCACACAGCAGAGCTGGGACAGCCCCTTTCCAAGAGGTGCAGAGGGGATGTGGTGTGCAGGAGGGTCTCTGTGAGCAAGAGGTGATATTGGCTTTTGGTGCTAGGGTGTCCTCCAGTCTCCTGGCTGAGAGACAACAGGGTGTAGATGTATTCCCTGGATAGGGTGGAGAAATGGACCTTACTGTCCAAAGGTTTGTTTCAGGTGGGCCTCTTCAAAGCTTCAAAACGCTGAAGGCTTTAGCCACGTCTGTGTGCTGTAGCTGTGAGGCACTGCTGGCCTCCATCTGTGTGTTAAACTGATGAAGGTGTTTAATGAAGACAGGATGGAGGTTTCACCCAAGAAAGAGCAGGACAGCACAGAACAGACTGGAATTTGTGAGCATGCCCTGTAATTCTGCCTGCACCCCTGCCTCACCTAAATCCATGGATATATAGAAGATAGATGAGGTGAGCAGATTTGAGCATGAATGTGGCTGGCAGCAGACACAGATCATGGATTAAACATGTGCTTTGTAAGAAAGGGGCTTTCTTGAGGCGGACAGAGAGTCCTGCTGTTGCTGTGCAGCCCTATTCATCTCCAGCTCTGATGCTAACACCATTATCAATGTGTTTATATGAAACTTGGCTGCAAAATTGCTCATCATCCTCAAGTTTTTTTGAAAGAGTCTGTAGCTTTCCTAAATGCTCCTTTTATTGTGTTGCCAGAGGCTCTCCCAGAGGCCAGTAAAGGAGGTGGCCTGTTTGGCCACAGTGATATCTGGACCGGAGGTTCAATTCCTGTGTGTCTTAAATCTGTCTGCAGACTGGCAAGTGACCAAGTGGGCACCTCTTTCTCCAAGTAATTGACTGCATATGTGCAAATCAGCCTTGAGCTGCTTCCACGCTGCCTGGCTCACCAGAGTTGCATGAGAACATACCTCTGCCATCACACCTGCAAACCTTGCTGAGTGCCCAGGCTGAGCAGGACACAGTGAGGATGAGAACAGCCCAGTCCTGCTTCTGCATCTTTGGTTCACAGTGAGCACCCAGAGCTGCTCTGGACTGCTAGAGCTTCTCTGCAGTGTATGAAATAGCTGTCTGTCCTCCAGCGGGCAGGCAATGCTCTCCCAAATACAAGCAAGTGTTGTGGAGAAGACTTGTTTGGAAACCACCAACAGAAGTGGAGCTGGAGCTGCAAATGAGATGCCTCTGGCAGGGGATGAGCAGATCTGTGGCCAGAGGGTCGGAGCTGGTGGCAACAGCATACATCTGCAGAGTGATTAAGGGTCCTTCTTCTTGTGGCAGAGTGTTGCTGATGTGTCAAGGCTCATGTTTCTGTGGAGGAGTCTGGGTGCTGGATCGAGTCAGTGCAGCAGTTTTATTTGACTCGGGAACATCATGGGGTCATTAAACCAAGCAAACTAGGGATGCTGTCAGTGCAGGGAGGGTTTTCTGGGGGGTGGGGAGAAGGAAGGTATGTAAAGACAGAGCTCAGGTCTGGCAGTTTCTTCCCTTGTGTTAACATAAACACAGTTGTGTTGGTCTGCCCATGACTACTTGTCTGGGAATAACAGCATCTCTTGAGCTTACAGACACTGCCAGTCCCTGCTGAATGAGAGAGGCTGGTGTTTAATGCACACAGCACTTTCCTCCCATCCTTCCTTTATAAGGAGAAACATTTCAGATTTTGTTTCTACCTGATTTTAACTTCTCCTAAACAAGGGCAGTTTGATTCTTCTGGTGGAACATCTAGTCCAACACTCTGACCTAGTGTGATTATAGGTACCAGCACTGCCAATTAAGACTAAATATTAACAAAAAGTCAGCATGGTGAGGCTGAGCTCACCGGAGAGTGATCAGAGACAGCCTGCCTGGAGTCTGGAGATGGCAGAGGTGATAACAGCAAGCACCATATGAATTTCTTGTTGCAGCGTGGCTTGGTGTGATGGCATTGGTCACATCTCATTGGAAGGGGAATTTGGCCTGTTCCCCTTCCCCTGCAGGGGTTATGGGTGCCAACAGAGGATGGGCTGTGTGTGGGTGGATAACCCAGCCCTCTCTGTCACTGCGAGGGAGTGGATGTAGCTCTGCTCATTTGGGACATTTGGACTCTGCAGTCCTTGTTTAAACCAAAAGCAGCAGAGCTGGCAGCCTGCAGCAAGATGCTCTGCACAGCCACCCAGGAAAGGGCTGTGTCCCACATCAATGGCAATGCAGATGCTGCTGAAGTATCACTGAGTTTCGCCGTATTCCAGGACCCCCAGACTCAGCCTGTCTCCAGGGTTTTACTGTCCGTGCTTGGCAGGGGGAATGCCAGTGGGGAGTTTCTCTCCCCCTTGTACTGCTCGTTGGAAATCTCCTCCTGTCCTGCCTGGCTTGGTGCCGTCTCCCCCCACAGCTGGTGCTCTGCCCCCAGCTCTCTCCTGGGCCCCTTTCCCATTTAGGGCAAATGCTGGATGGCCCCTGTTTTTGGCCCTGCTGCAGCACATCTGACTTTTTTTGGCTCCTCTTTTGTTTCTGGAGGCAGAATTCCCTGGGGTCCCCCAGCTGTGTGGCTCATGCCAAGAGATGACTCTTGAAAATCTGTGCTGGGGCAGGCAGGGATGGGGAAAGCCCAAGTGTTGTCCTGTCCTGGATGAAGCTAGGTGTTGACAGTCTCTTCTAGAAGATAAGCTGAGCCTGAGGGTGGTGGTGACAGCATCAGCTCTCTCCTGCAGTAATGATTTAATCGCAGCAGAAACAAGTGCCCTGCAGCGGGGAACCGGGAGGCACGGGGCTGTACACGGGCAGGAGCTGGGGCAGGCAGAAGTGGCCCAGCACATGAAAGGGAAAATCAAATTCCCCTAAAAAGCTTACATGTTGAATCAGGGGGTTTTTTAATCCAGTTTTTTTAAATCAACTGTGCAACTTCTGTATCTGTAGAAGAGGCTGAGTCTGTGTTAACACTGCTGGGTGTGAGATGTGGGGGAGGAAGAGCAAGGACTGGTGTGTGCTGGGAGCTGTTGGCATTGGAGCCTGAGTACCAGAGCTGTCTCCTCTGTCTGGGGTAGATCACTTGGGAGCACAGCTCGGGGTTGCTGCCTTAGTGCTGCCCAGCACAGCTTGGCTAGCTGGGACCCTGCAGCCAGTGTGATTATACTGGGATGTGGTTAGTGGGGGATTGCTTTGGTTTTATCTGTTGTGTAAAAACCTGAATGAAGTTGTAGTAAACTTTTTGAGAGAACAATTTAATGAGATGTGAAACCCAAGGCAGACCCTGCCCTTGCTGAAGGCAGCTGCTTGCTCCTTTGGTCCAGGCTGGCCCATCTCCCATTTGCACTGCCCAAGCCCAGGAGTTTAACAGCACCAATCTTGCTTAATTTTATGTATGTGCCTGTGTTGGACCTGCCAAGACCTCCTGGACAGTGGTGGTGCAGGCAGTGGAGCTGAGGGCATGGTCTTCTGGCCAGACCATTACAGCATGATGCCAGGGCACCCAAATTCCCAGGCACATGGAGATAGGAGTGCACAGCCCATGGATTTTGGCACTGATGCTTGTCCACTTGTGTACCCTTCACATCCCTGCATGGTGTAGCTGGAGCAAAGGGGAAGCCACTGATGGTGCCTGGTGCTGCACAGACACCCACACCACACCTTGGCGTTGCCACTGGTGGTTTCACTGGCACTTGCCAAAGCCTTTAAAAGGAAAGGAAAACTGTTCATTCTTCCTCTCCTTCCGTTCCTCTTGCCCTTGTGTCCTCCTCCCACTGTGCAGTGAGCTCCTGCACTGTGTCTGTGCTGCCCAGAGGAAGCTGAGTGGGTGTGGGGCTGTGGCTCTGGCTGGAAATTGTTCTTATCAAACTGCTATATGTCAAAAAAGAATAATAATAATAATCGTTGATGGCTAGCAGGGAGATCAGGAGGTACAGCTGCTCCCAAAGCCTCATCTGTGAATTGGGGAACTTCCTGAGCCTTTATGGGGAGTTTTAGGGTCCTTGTGCTGCAGCAGATTTTGTTGCATGCCTGAAATCTCTTGGAGGAGCCAGGAGAAATGACCAAGGGCTGGCACAGGGAGTATGAGCTGCTGCAAACAGCTCTCTGAGAAGCAGGGGAGAAGTATAAGAAAAGCAAGTTTCCTGCCATGAGCTGGTATGTTTACGGCTGGAAAATTCTGGGTTGAAAAGGTTGTGAGCAGGCGGCTGAGAGCAGCAGAGGCAGTGGCCTCACACCCCACTCTGCATCGGGAATAGGAGGGTCCCACAGGGGAACAGTGGCCCTGTGAGATGAAACAGGGATGGTGAGCACAGAAGGGCTGAAGGACTGTGCCCAGGGCAGCCAGGGTGTGCGTGGGGATGTGGAATGTAGTGGGAATTGCAGCTGTGGGGCAGCCAGAGGGGTCGGAGCAGCATGGGGACCCCTGCTGTGCCTGCCTCCTCCCCTTGGTGTGTGGGGATGAAGTTTTCCAGCTCTGCCTTGGACACCACGTGAAAATGAGACATGCACATCTGGAATCGCAGTGCATGCGCGTAGCACTGCCAGTTTATTTATTCCTGCAAATTCTCCCTAATTAGGGACTGCTGGGAAGTTTGCAGAAATGGAAATGGTCTCTTTCCAAAGGGTTCAGTGTCCTGGCTGACCCTCACCTCCCCTTCTTTCCACACCGTTCTTTACCATAGCATGCAGGCAGTGGAACTGAAGGTGGGGGGAAGTCTTCCCTACCTTGAGGTCCAGGCACTGCAATTTCTTCTGGATTCAGATGCACCTTCAGCTTCACAATGGAAATGTGCTGTGCTGTCTGTGTGTTAAACTCATTAGAGGATGAGTGAGATTTCTGAAGCCTCTTGTTTCTATCAAAACATCTGTGCTGTCACACGATGCTGGGTTTTGTTTGTTTTGGTCTTAATATTAAAATATAGTAATTAATAATTAAAAGTTTTAAAACTATTAAAGTGATTAAGTTGGTTTTCTGCTTAGGTCCTAAACTACACCTCCCAGTTTCTTAGGAAAGTCTGACCTGAAAATAAATGAGAAGAATAAGGGCATAAGTCTGAGTTTGTTTTAGCTGTGTGAGGTTCAGGCAGATGCAGTTCCTGATCCTCTTTCCATTTCCTTCCCCTGCAAGCATCCCCCACTGTTTAATCAACACCAGGGAGTTGTGCTTCCCTTCCCAGGCACAGGGGTTGCCAGCCTGCTTGGCTGGTGTGGTGGGGACCTCCCCTGCCCTCCTGTCTGGGTGTGCACTTGGCTGGGGCTGGAGTCACGAGCCTGGGCCAGGACTCAGGACCACGTTTCCCTTTCCAGGCTCTCTGCACACACAATGGATGGAATCACTGGCTTACAGTGAAACACTTCAAGCTGGGCTCTGGCACTGGCATGGGGCTGGTGGGGCCAGCAGCCAGCTCACCCTGGGCATTGCAGATCAGTGGGTAAAGGGGAAAATGGCTTGTTGGAGCTGACAAGGCTGGGAGTGCACAGGAGGGTGTCCATGGGGGTTGTGCCACTGGATCTGAGCATGGTCAATGCTAACCCACAACATCCTTCCCACTGGCAGGCAGTGGGACCAGATGCCTGGCTTGAATCCCACCTTAGCACTGGTGTAAACCCAGGATGATTTCATTGGTGCCCACAGAGACAAGGGAGGTGTTGGGCTCCATCAAGAACGTGCACATGTGAGGTGCAGGAAAGACTCTGCTGTTTTCAGGTTAGCAGGGTGGAAGGGTGGGTGTTGGTCCTTCACTGACCCTGCTCAGTGTAACCACAGGTAATGCATTCCCTTGTCCTGTTCCAGAACAAGCCTACTCTGCACACTGACTTGATGGAATTAATTCTAAAATGATGTTAAGCCTTGATCTTCTTCACAGCTCTCTCCTTGCTGGAGGCAGGGGAGAAGAGGCTGCAGGAACCTCGTGGTTTGGTCAGTATCAATGGGACCTCTCATCTCTGGGGTTGTCCCAGAACACCAAGTTTGCTGTTTCTCCTGTTTGTGCAGTGAATATCTGAGCAGTTGCAGGCTCAGGGACCATCTCCTTCCCCATGGTGCATTGTATTTCCTACGAGCAACTGTGCCCCACCTTGAAGCCTGCTTGGCTTTTTGTGCCCTTGATTTCACAGCAGTCCTTTTATATCTCCTGTCACTAGCTGTTAAAATCATCTTCTTATTTCCAGCTCTTACTGACCTGTTTATACCACAAATATGTTTGAAGTTTGGATTCGGGTTTTCTTTGTTCCCTTGGCAACGGTGATCTTTGCCCACAGCAGCTCTCCCCTGGGGCACATCTATGTGAGATGCTTCTAGCAATCCCATCCCGTCTCCACCTTCATTTCTGCTTGCTTTTACTGATGCTGGGTAGCCAGGAGCAAGATGGAGCACTAGTGATTTCTGCTTTGCTGCTGAAAGTATCTCATTTTCTATGTTTTAGGTGTGTGCTCACTTTAAGTCCATGGTGTTGGTGGCTCATGGCCACGCTGGGATGCACTGGTGCAGTGAGGTCCTTCACACTGATGCACTTTTCATGAGGAAAGATTTTATTAAAAGCCCTTTAGGTGCTGACTTTCTGTAATTCTTCCAGATTTCATCCTATTTCTGTTTTCTAGTCTTCAAACTTATTCACCCTTTCTGTGCAGTATCCTGACTCTGTATTTGTAACTCTGTGTGACTGTGGCATAAAGGGGTGAGATCTGGCTACATGTTCTTTATGAAGAAACTCAGTTAATTATCCAGAAATCTCAAACCAGCAAACCTGTTTTGAATGTTTTAAACTTTTCCCATGCTCTTGGTTTCCTTGCAGAGGACGGGAAGTGTGACTAGCACTGAATTGCGGCTGTCCTTGCTCTATTTCCTACTCCTTTGGAAGCAGGAAGAGCCTGAAGTCTTGGGAAAGAGCCCTTTTTCATGACAATTCCTGCATAATCAGCAGGGCTGGGTTCATGCCGTCATCTACATGAAAGCAGGGGTGGAGGTGATGGGAACTGCGTCTCTGGTTTTCCTTCCGGAGTCCCCCCCAGCCCCCAGCCAGTAACACTGGTACTTCCCAAGGAGCTGGGGGCTGGATTCGGCACCACTGCAACCAGGTCTGGTCTTACTGCTTGCCAGCTCCCCATTTCTGAGTGATGGCTGCTACGTGCCTCAGTTTCCCCACTTGTAACATGGAGATCATTGCACCTCTTCCTGGTGCACTTGGAAGCAGAAACGTTTTAGGTTGGGGTTTTTTTGGCAGAAGCACCAGGACTTGGAAGGGACAGGGAGCAGAGAAGTGGAAGGGAAGGTATTTGCAACAGCTATTTTTTTAGCTGAGAAAGAAGAAATGTGATTGACCATTCCTTCACCTTCAAAATCTGCCTTGTCTGGGTTGTTGTATATGCCATGGGGATGCTGGAGCACCACAGATGTTGGGGGTTGGTGCTGCATGGTGCAAGAGTCTTCACCCACACACTGCACCTACCCTGCAAGGCTGGGAAGGATTTCATTTCAGTTTCATCTGTAATCAGGAGCAAGAAAAGATATTTTGTCTCTTAATAGAAACATTAAGTGGTTAATAATAATATTTAGCTGCTCCTACACAGTACTTCTGGTCAGTAAGTCTCCAAGCATTTTATAGAAGAGGCCGGAATCAATAGAGTTTTGTTTTCTAGTTAAAATAGGAGGAGGAAAGGGAAGATGTTGTAGATGAATTACCTGCTTTCGTGTAGGAGATAATTTAAGCTTCAGGTAGCCACAATGACTCATGCCACCTCGTCTAACCGAGTCTGATGCTCATGACTGCAGCAGATCATGAGACTGATAAGAGCTGCATGGGTTCAGAAATACCTTGACTTGTGGGAGGAGGAAAATCTGCCTGAAAAACTGCATTCTTAGCAGCTTGCAAGGAAACTGTACAGCGCTGTTTAAAATGTATGTGGATAGGAAAGTCCCTTTTCTGCCTTAGCCTGTCTTGATAAGGGATCTTCTAATTCTGATACCTAGCATCTCCTGGGGTTTTTTTCTCTCTTATGATTTTTCTACTTGAATTGACTTTCTAGGTTTGCTCTGCACAGTGGTCCCCTCAATTCTGGGTCAGGGCAGAGGCAGTGACCAGCACTGGCTGGTTCTGAAGAAGGTTGTGCTGTGACCTGGAGAAGCTCTTGAGGTACATCCCTGCCTAGAGGGCAGGAGAGCCCGGGGATAAGGTACCCAGGGGACAAGAGTCCAGGTTTCTCTCATCTGCCAGCTATCATGGCATCAAACTAGTTTTAGCTTGGTATCTATGATGAAGTGATCAGCAGATTTTACAGATTGTGTTTTCAGGGGCAGGAAATAACTTCTAGGCCAACAAAACAACTTTGCAGGAAGTTTATTGCTCATCTGAAGAGCAGTGTGATGGTGAAGGGAAAAGGGCCAAGCAGTCAGTGCCCTTGGTGAGTAAGAAAACAAGAAATATTTCATTGCAATGTAATACAGTGAGGAAAGTAATTTACTTAAACCCCTCCTGCAGTCGGTGGTCTGCAGAACAGGGATTGTCTGGGACAGCAGTTGCTGTATGAAGTACCCTGAGGGTCTCAGCTGCCCAGGAGCTCGAGGTGAGTCCTCTGACACAAAAAAACAGTTAGTGAGACCCTTGGCTGTGTAAGCAAGGGGAGCAGCAAACAACAGAAGAGATGTGATCTGCTCTCTTTCTTTTGAGAAGTAAATTCTCTTTATTAAAATAAAAATCAACCAACAAACACTTGTGAAATGTTGGGAGAAAGGAGCAGGAAAGCCAGAAAAGGTGCTGAGGGACAGAAGAAAATACCTGAAACAAAGGACAGAAAGGGCAGCACCTGATTAGTTTATCAAAGGGAATGCAGGTGACGTGATCAGTGTGGGAGATCTTTCATTAGGAGAAGGCTCAGGGTCCTTAATCTTCTTGATCTACCAGACAAGGGCAAAGCAGGGCCTGTGCTGAAACTTCATTTGGATGAGCAGTACGACACATGGCTCTGCTATGCTGATGGGGAGCCCCAGAAACAAATTCCAGGGGAGGTGGTGGATTCCCCACCCCCCTGGGATGGGTGCTCAGCTTCCCAGGACTGCCTGCCTTTCTAGAAGAAATGTTTAGTTTTTGGGTTCAGGATGTAGGTGGAAAACCAGATGAAATGGTGTTTAGTTGTTATGTGCAGACTGGACAAATGGATGACTTTGTTGGTCTTACCTGTTTGTGTAAAGCCATGCCTCTGACCATGGCTAAATCAGATAAAGGTGTAAGCATGGGCTTATCTCCACAGAGGAAATCTTACTCCTTCTCTACTAGCAGGCGCCTGGGTTATGTGCTATGGGGTGAGCTGTTTACATACCTTGCTGTTTTAAATATTTACTATTAGAGCTCTGGATATTCTTGTTATTCTTTAGTTGCTGCAATTTTCCATTTTCCTCTCCCCCTTTCAGTGCCTTAGGTGCACATGGGTGCAATATTAACCACCTGGTTTTAATGAAAATGAACTCCTACTTACAGTCCGGATATTTTATTTCACACTTTTTGGGGCTCTCCTCTAGGCCTGTAGATTTGCTAAACCTTTATTAGATCCAGGATGATAACATCGTGTTTGCTTAGGAAATGCAGAGTGACCCAGGGAACTGGAACAAAACCAAACTGCGTCAGACTCTCCTGCTGAAGAGCTCTGAGCTTCTACACCAGCTTCATGAGACTGGGAGATGTCACCGTGACACTCACTGCTCAATCCATCAAAAAATAGGGGTTTTCCTAGTAGTTTACTTCTTCTTGCCTCTGGCTGACCTCAAAAACAGAGTCCCCACCACAGTGTCACACCATTCCTCGCGTGACCTAGTTCAGAGAGTGCCACTGAACTCCAAGCAGTGGGTCTGACTCTATCTTACCGGGTTTGCAAGGGGGGAGACTCTGAACATCAAAAAATGTGCTTGGTTCTTCCTCAGATTGACCCTATTGCTTTTTAAAAATCCTTTTTTATAATATTGATTTTTAGTTTGTCTTGCTTAGTTCATTTTTCCCCCTTTAAGCCCATTCTACGACCTCGCGGTGGGAGTGCACCACGAAGTCATGATGCCTAACAGCCTTCCTGAAAGGCTAATCCAGGTGCTGCTCCTCCAGCAAGGCAGCAATGGCAGTTTGTAACAAAGCAGCTTTTTTTTCTCACTCGGTAACTAAGTTAATTATTGACAGCTACATTTTTACCTTCTTGAGTTGGATTGCGGATGTGACCTGCATGTGAGCACTTGAAAAGAGAAAATTAAAGCTACTTTCTTTGGACAATGAGTGCCACGGGTGGGGGTCAGCCAGCATGTGATGCTGAGTGG
The DNA here is from genome assembly GCA_013398125.1 of Aegotheles bennettii. Lineage (NCBI taxonomy): Eukaryota > Metazoa > Chordata > Aves > Caprimulgiformes > Aegothelidae > Aegotheles > Aegotheles bennettii. The sequence goes on from VZRW01013966.1 coordinate 1,171,909, forward strand.
GTGTGGGGACAGCAGGGACCCAACAGCGGGCACTGAGCCCACCGTGGGTCCTGTTCTCCTCCAAGACATCGGGAAGAGGCAGTGGTGTTCAGGCACTGGGGTTGCCAGGACGATGAGCACCGTTAGCTTCACGGGCAGTGTGTCACAGGGGGAGGCATTTACACTTCCATATTGTGACTGCACAGAGGTGCAAAGCCTCATCCTCTCTGCGTTGTTGTGGTATGTTGGTTTCTGTCATCACTAGGAGTACAACAAATGAAAGAGCTGAGTGCTTCTGCCTGTGAAAGGGGAGGAAAACCACTGTATCTACCTTAGAATACCATACTTCCATTTTAAAGGTGCATTCTCAGGACTGTTTAAGCAGTTCTCATCTTGTACAGTAATGCCTTTCCTTGGATTGAAACCTCAAGCTATTAACAGTATAGAAAACCTGGTACTCCTTGAGCCTGAGGAATTGGTGCTGTTGGTCTCATTTTCTGGTTCACAGATGCTCCTGGGGAGTCTGTGGTGTTTGCAGACTTTGGAAGTGTAAAATTAAAAGTGTGACATAAGTGATGAAGCATGTACTTTCTGCAGTACCAGACAGTAACAGGACTACTGTTTTGCATAATTTTTCTTTATGGTTTGCCCAAAGTGGACTGAAACCCAGCCCATTAATTCTTCTTTTCCTGTTGATGTGCCTGGACACATTTCAGTGGGTATCATCACTTTTAAACGATGCTACTCCAACACAGGGCGGGGAGGATAAAAAGAGGGTCAAGAGGGCAGGGTCTGAATCAACATGGGATGGGAGAAACATCAGATAAGGAGGGGAGAGACGCACAAACTGCGAGGGTGTGAGAGGTGGAGAGAAGGCAGCAGTGTTGGGGATAGGGCTGGTGTGGGTGCCCAGAGCTGGTGTGGGTGCCCAGAGCTGGCACTTGCCTCACTGGCTCTGGTCAGTGAGAAGCGAGCCTGGCAGTGCAGGGCTCAGCACAGGCTTTGCAACCCCTTCGGAGGTGATTTTGCAGAGCTGACTGCAGAAGTGGCTGGGGTTTGGCAGTGACGGGTTAGCACTGCAGCTTGTGCTCCGCTTTGATTTAGAGAAATTATAAAAACAGAGGAGGGTGGCCGAGATGCTGCTTTCCAAACAAGGGCAGAATCGAGCAGTGAATGGGTTATTGGTGCTCGAGACCACCAGTGGTGTAACCCACCCGTCCAGGCTGCTGCCAGTCCCTCCGGGGGGCACCCTGGGGCTGTTCCCTCTTGCCGGGGGCTTCGTGCTGCACAGGGGCTCTCAGCCCCCGCCTTCTGCTCTGCTCGCTCTGCTCCGGCTGGGGGGATGCGGGACGAGCCCGGCCCTGCAAGGGTGCTGCTTCCCCCCGGGTGGGCAGCGCCCGGCTCCCTCCTGGGGCTCCGCCGGTCCTTCCCCCCGAGCCGGGGCGGTGCGGGGTCCCCGCCCGCCGCGGGGCCGGCGGCGTGACGGGCGTGGGGAGCAGCCAG
>VZRW01013966.1:1173919-1201942 GCA_013398125.1 Aegotheles bennettii
CGGGGCGGGCGCGGGGCTGCGGTGCCTTTTGTTCGGAGCAGCGTTGAGCCCGGGCGTTATCTGCTACGGGATGTTTTTCCTTCCCTGCCTTTCCCGAGTCGGTTCATGTAGATTTTTAGCTGAAAACCCACACCTGGCACAACTGAAATCCTGTGAGACCCCAAGCACCGGCCCTTCTGTTGACTCCCGGATTTTGGATGCAAACACATCCCCAGCGTAGCGGGGAGGTGGATAAAGAACCCAAGTTTCAAACACATCCATAGCGGGAGCTGCCTGCCCTCCAAAGCCTCGCAGTTGTCCCGTGGCAGAGCTCCAGTTGCCCCATAGCCTTGCCTTGCTCTCCATGCAGCATCTCCTTGCCATCCCCTCGGTGTGGGGACAGCGATGCCCCCTCCCTGGGTGCCCGGGGCTCTTGACCAACAGGCTGGGTTTTTCAGGCAAGCAAAGAAGCAATCAGAGAAGCGTGGTGCTGCTGCCAGATGGGTACAGGAGTTAAAGACAGACAGAAGAGAGGTGGGGGGGTTGTGTCTGAAGCAGGCGTTGAGAGATTGGCTCTGGGGAGCTCATCTTCCTGAGCAGAGTTTTGGAAGAGCAGCTCGGTCCCTACGCGTGGCCTGGCAGCAGCCCAAGCTGAGCTTCCTACAGCGGTTTCTAGAAAAGAGAGAAAAAAAAAAAAAAAAAGGAAAAAAAAAAGAAATAGCAGAGATCTGGGGCCCGCAGTGGAAGCTCATCCAGGGGCTGAGTGTGTAGCTATAGGCTGGGAGGACTTCGCCGCCTCCTGATGAATCCAGCGTTGCCTTCGGGAAGAAGCACGGTGGTGTTTTTCCTGCTGGGCAGCCGAGGAAGCCGAAAGCACAAGGGTTCCTCTTCCAGGTCAGGCAGGAAATGGGTGGCAGAGCTGGGGTCCCTGCAGCCCTCATCACAAAGTTTAGCTGCACCCATGTCCTGTTTTTCTAGGCCCTCAGCTTTCTTCAAGCAAAGTTGGGAGTAGAGGGCTCAGAAGGAAGCTGAAGGAGGTCACGTCCCATTGGGAATAATGAGAGTTGGGACACAGAGAGCGACCCAAATGCAGCACCAGTTTGGCACTCGGGGTTCAACGGCGCCTTTGTAACTGTCGGGGACTCACGAACTTCCCCACCGCAGGGCTCCCGAGTGCTGATGTAATTACAGCCTTTCCTCTTGCCTGCCCCAATTGCATTTAAATCTCTGAAGAATGAGTAATTCCCTACTTGGATATGATAAAGGCTGTGCTGTGAGCCCTGGGGCTGCCTGTTTGGGCTGAGTGTGCTCCTCGGTGGCACCGAGCTGCTCCGCAATGCGATTTGTTTTTTCAGTCCATGGAGAGCTTTAGAGTTCCTGCCCGTGCAGAGGGAGAGGCTGGGGAAAGCTCTGTGCATCTGCAGCCAGAAGGTCTGGCCTTGCCCTTGAGCAGGGATCCGGGCTACTGTTTCAAAATTTAATTAGTTTTCTGGGTTGCATAGCAGCTTCCCAAGAACAAGGCTATTAATTTCTAGCCTGTAGGGCAGGAGATGCAGTGTTCGTGTCTGTTGGGTGGGTATCTCGGGCCCAGGCAGCTCGTGGCCAAGCAGGAAAGATCAGCCAAAAATACCACAGAGCAGAAACACCAGATCACCCAGCAGCCAGAGCCCTCTTTGTTCTTGCCAGTCACACGCTGCTTGCCCTCCTGAATAACCCTGCTTGTTCCTGCCAGCTTGCCCCATAGCATTGCTCCCCGATGTAAGACCCATGGGTTACCTGTACCTGCTGGGCTGCAGAAGGCAGGGAACTGTGGGAGCTGCTGGTGTGGGAGCTGCTGGCCTCCTTGAGTCTGAGGATGCGAGGGCACTTTGGGAGAGGAAAGGAGTACGAGATACTCAAGTCCAGTTTGGTTGCCAAATGAAAGCAACGTGTGCAAGGGAATCACAGCACAGCAGAACCCGTTCTTCCTCATGCCCAGTGGTGTGGTGGGGATGGTCCCATCCAGGCACCTATCTCACACTGTGCCAGGAGATCCTGTGGGGAGGATGCTAATCCCACTTAACTGACTAATAAGAGCTTCCTCATCTCTTACAGGGGGAGGGCTTTATTAGGTCTGTGGTTTGCCAGGGTTTACAGAACATAATAGTTCTGCCTCTGGGTTTATAGATTTTGGCAAGTCTTCGGAAGCATGGCTGGTTCAGCGGTGGTTGCGGCAGTGCTTCCCAAGCTCACCTCTGCCTCCGGGGAAGCTGTGGGTTGCTGAGCTCCCCAGAGCCTCAGACACAGACCCCTGAGTGGCAAAGAAGGGAACCTGTAGCAGAAAATCCCCCTGGGTGGTGGGACACTTGTGCATTGCGTTAATGTTGTGTTAACCCCAACCCATCCTGGTCCTGTTGAGGTTGTGTGATATGGGAGTGTTGGTGTCTGCAATGTTTGACTACAGAGGGGTGGATGTTGCTGCTCACAGCTTTGTTTGGTTGTCATGATGCCCAAAGATAACTCTGGTACTTGTCTTCCTGCTAAGAATTTAAAGCACTGTGCACATCCATCTACTGCCTGGTTGTAAGGCAGAGGAGATCTGCTCCAGCCCCTCATCCCAGTGGGATGTGGCTTGAGCAGAGTCCTAGGGGTAAACGAGGCACATTTTTGTTGGCAGTCACTGGTGGCGAGTTGGCAGTGGAGATGCTGAGTGTTTTTTGCCTTTGCCAATGCTGTCAGTCAACACCAGCTTCATTTCCTTATCATTTCAAAACACAAAATGTCATAGTGGGTGCAAGCTACATGTGATGGTAAATGCTGAGTGGGGCTGTAAGTGTGTGGAGGGACAGGGTGGTGCAGTGGGGTTCACGGTGATGTCCAGTGCAAGAGCCTGAAGGATACAAATACTTGCAGCTTCACTCTGGCAGAAACCATGAGACAGCCCTTGTTGATGGTTGGTAACCCCAGATTTACCCATTCTTCCCCACTGTTGGACACACACATACTTCTTGCACCACCCAGCACATGGCATTTCTAGTATTTCAGCAGAAGACTTTGCCTCGATGAGGTACCGACTTGTGCTAAGTTACGTTGTGGTTTTAAGGGTCATTAAAGACAAAAAAATGTCAGCCATGTTGTTTTCAGGAGGGGGCTGTATTAGAAATAGGCTTTTCTATATGCACGAATCTCATGGGCTCATCTTTAAAATTTACTTGAGCAAATGCCTGGGATGTCTCTGGGACACGTGGCCATGGTGCATCCCCCAGGCTGCTCAGGGTTGGCGTGCCTGCTGCCATGGGGAGCAGCTGCTGCCCAGCTGCTGGGACACAACCCTGCTGCTAATATTAGCAGGAACGCACCAAAGGGATGGTCACAATGTTATGTGGGTGATGTGGCTCAAATTCAATATGGTGAAAAGCCCAGAGAAGTGGTTTGCTTCGTGTTTGTGTAAGCATCTCACTTGGATTCAGGGTCTCTCTTGTAAGCCCTGCGTGGGTCTGAAGGATGGGTGCTCACCTGGGCTTCCATGCATGGCACTGTGCTGAGAGCCTGGGGCTGGGACTGGCAGTCCCACATGTGCTGAACTTCAATGCCTGGAAAAGGAAATGCAGAAAATCTTTCAGATTATATCTTGGATCATCTCAACACTAGGAGTGGAGCATCAATTGTTGAATTTCCTGGGCTGTCCCCAGAGAATTATACTGCAACCAACCTCTTTGGATACTCCTCATCACCAGCCTAGCGTGAGCAGAGCCAGTCCTGCTCTCCCAGCTGATGGATGCAGCGTGCTGCTCCGAGGCAGCAAGTCATCTCTGATATCCTCAAAGACAAGCTTTACAGGCACTTCAAAGGGTTTTCTCTCTTTTTCCACTCTTCCTATCTACGTTTCTGAATCTGAGATAAAAGGATGGAGTCGATGGGAGTTTTCTGCCAAATCAGTGTGTGGTGGGAGAGGCAGGAGCTGGGGAAGGTGCCTGTGGGAAGGCAGGAGTTGTGTCTTCCCCAGCAGAAGTTGTATCTCCTCCAGCAGAACTGTCCTTTCATGCGCAGAGTGGAAAAATTGTGAAGCAGTGGAGACCTGCAGTTGTGGGTTGTTTTTTGTCCCAATGTATATTTAGTTCCTTGGGAATAAAAAGGTTGTGAGGGAGTGGGAAAGGCAAGAACAGGACGTGGAGATCTCTGTCCACGTGAGCTGGGCTCTGGGGATAGCCTCTAGCCTCGGTTAGGATGTAGGATCATCCAAGGTCGTCGTTTATAGTCATTTTATGCAAGGAAGGCTGGGCTGTGTGTCCTCAGGGACGGGCAACCACTGCAGCGTGGAGCAGAGTGTCCTTGGCTCTGCATCAGCGTGGAGGGTTTCCAGTGTTGGCTGGTATGGGTGAGTTCTTGCTGTCCATTTGGGATCAGTCTTGGGCAAAGTGAAGGAAGGAGTGCACTAATCATAAAGAAACCTTCCAAAAGTGGCCGGATGGGAAGGGACAGAGAGAGGATGGATCTTTAGAGTGGGGCCAGGGCAGCAACTTTGGCCATGCAAGTGTAGTGCTGGTGCCTGGAGGTGAGGTAAGTCAAGGTTTTGGAGCATGTACACCATACTGGCTCTTCCAGGTACTAGCCAGTCTCTGGGATCTTGGCAGCATCTTTCCTTTAATAAGAAGCTCACCTAAAATATAATAATTCTCCAGCTTTACTATTTGCTCGTGGTCTATTGGTGGTTTATGGCAGTGGAGTGAGTAGGAAGCACCTCTAGAACATGTTGGGTCATGCCTAATGTGTTTGAGGGACCATGTCTGCATCTCTTGACCAATAAATGCCAGCAAACCTGCTGCTAAGTGAGAGTCATGGCACCTCCGGGTGTCCTGTGGCCGCAATGTCTGGGTGCTTGTTTATTTTCTGTTTTGCAGCCCTTCCTCAGCCCATTTTCCCAGGAGCCAGGACCCAGACAGCAGCTGTAAAAGCCTGGACTGGGACTTGTCATAAATCCAAAGACAATAATGGAGACTTCAGAGCCCATAATCACCCCAGATATTTATGTTTCTAACTCTGATATTTGATATTTAAAGCAATGTCTTTTTGCAGGACCATTGCACAGGCTCTTTCCTCTCCTGACCTCCCTCCCTTCTGCTGCAGTGAGCTCTGGCACCTTCTTGGTCTTCAGATCTGGGACATGGAGGCAGCAAACCAAGTGACCTTAAATCCTGGTTAAGCTGCTTTGAAGCCTGTAAAATGAGTTGACGGGTCTGAGCGCAGTTCCTGGTGGGGATGTGACTGTTTGGTGGGGGTCAGAGTCCATCAGGAGAACTCTTTGTGGGACAGGAGTTGACCGTCATGCCCATCAGCATGGGGTTGGTGTTGTGTCCTGGTCACCTCTCTTTTCATACTTGCAGAGTATCATTTGGTCCTGGCACCCCTCTGTTTCACTCATGGAGGCATCAGCAGTTTGTACCCACCTGCTGTGTTGGTGCTGGTGTGGAGGAGCCTCCTCCCCTCTCCCTTCCCTGCTGTGCAAATGGTGCTGGTGAGGAGTAGCCCTTGGGCAATGAAGGGGTTTATTTTTATTCCGAACTTATTCTGAAATGCTCCCCCCAGATTAATGAGAGCTCTTAGCTCCTTGATGGCTGTGACTCAGGCTTTTACTTTGATTGCTTTTGCAAGGTTGCTGGATGGAGCTCAGCACTTGGGACTCTAGGGGACACCTTCAGAGTGCACCCAGGGTCTGTCCAAGCTGGCTCTTAGCTGGTTTGCTTGCCAAAAGGTGCAACATCATGGATATCAGGGTGGTCTGCCCCCTTGCATCTATCCTCAAGTGGGGACATCCCCATGTGATGCTGCTGCTCCTCAGATGGCTCTGGGTATAGGTACCACCATCAAACATGATTGCAGGGCAGGGGACACTGTGACCACATTGGTCTGTGCCACCATCCTCCTGGCAGTAGAGCTGGCAGTTTGAATAAGCACCATGAAATTCTAAGCCCTCTTGCTCCTGGTGAGTTGGGTCCTCTCCAGCTTGTCCCAGCCCCAAGGGTCTTGGCAGGGTTAGCAGTGAGGACATCAGCACACAGCATCACGCTGGCACTGACCATCTGGACTGGTTCAGAAGGGAAGGAGTGTGGTGAGGACTGAGGTTGGGACTGGAGTCTTTCTTTTATCTGATCCTTGGAAGCACAAATATGGGGAAATGAGAAAAGGATGGATTTTTTTCAATTATTATTATTTTTTAAAGCACGTTTCATTTACCAGGGAGGAATAAGGAGGAGTGTTCTGCTCTCTGCCAGCCTTCAGGACGTCTGGACAACTCATAGCATTGTGGTGCTGGGTGTCCCCTCCAGCAGAGGTGCCAGAGCTGGCTGCAGTGACACCAGCAATGGGTGGGCAGGGCTAGTGGGCAGCACAGGCAGGGCTGCTGGCCTGAATGGCTCCCAGCTCCCTCCTTTAGCTGCTCTTGCTAAATTACCCTTTTCTGTAGCTTTTTAACCAGCATGTTGCAACACCACCCATTAGAGCATTTTCTCAAGCAGAGACTTAATCACTTAATGATTTAATCACCCAGTCCCTGTCACCAAGGCTGGTCACTCACCTGAGTCACTCTCCATGTCCCCTGTGGGGGTTTTGGGATCTGTGACCCGTGAGGATGGTGTCTGGGTGTTTATGGCTTCCTACACCCAGCGTGGTACCAATGCTGAAGCTGGTAGCACAGGGCAGCCTGGAGTCTGCAAGACCATCTGTGTCATCATTCTGCCTTCTGGGTAATAATTTTAAGGCATTTTAGAAATATTAGTGAACCAAACGAAATCTGCAGCCCCCTGGGAGGCTCAGAGATTTATTTCTCTCTTTCTTCCTCCCCTTATGGAAGGGAACTGGAGCACAAACCAGAAGCAAAAGCTTCAGAGAGCCTGTGGCAGAGCCAGTAATGCAATCTACTGGGCTGGATACCCTGTGTTTTATGTAATTTTCTGTACAAGTATGAAATGAATATAAGGGATGTAAAATATACTGGTCTGAGCTGGAAGCATTTTGCTGAAGGTTAATGGTTATATAAACCAAAGTGAAATGGAGAAACAAAGCTAAAACCTTTCTAGAACTGCATTATAGGGACTGGAAAGATCAGATTTTGAATTAATCTGAGTGTGGATTTTATTTTTTTCTATTCTTAGTCCTGACTTTACTTTTGCATGTTCACTTCTGATAAATGAGGGGTTTGCTGCATCGATCTCAGGCTGTTTTGTAGCTTAACCAGTGTGAGTGAAATGCAGCTTGCAAACGCTTTTGTTAATGTCAGAGCCCCAAACTTGCATTTTTTTCCTAAATTTCCTCCATAACTCAGCCCTTGGTACCATTTGCACCGCTCAGGAGGGCACTGAATGTTGACAGGGTTCTCTCCTACATGCAAGTTGTGTCAGACCATGCAATCTATTGCAACTCCTGTTGAACACTGTATCCAGCAGCTTGGTTTGTCTTCTCTCTTCTGTTGGGTGACCAGTAGCTTTGGAAAAAGTGTTTCTAAAGTTTCCTGCCTTCGCTTCTCCAGATGTAAGAGGGGATCTGAATTTCTCAGGCTGTTTTGAAGCTGTTAATGTACTCGCAAAGTCCTGCCAGCGTGTGCAGCACCTCTTGCTGCCAGGAATTTCCTGTCTCAACCCCATGTTTTTGACCCCACGGAGAGGCTCAGTGTGGTTGGGAGCACCTTGTTGTTGGGGATGGGATAGAGATGTCCTGCTCTGGCCCTGCAGCAGGGGTACAGCTCCCATCCCCTTCTGCCATGGGACCTTTAGGTTTAGTATACAGTGTGTATACACCCTATAGATACATGAAGAACATCCTACTCATCCCTGTAACTTGGCCCGTAGTTCACTAAAATGCATTCCCCTCTGTTATGGGTGGCAGCAGCTATTCAGCAGCATCATGGATGCTGGGTTTGGATAAACCAAACCCAAGTGGCCCCACAGTAATGTGGTCAAACAAGCTCTGTGCACTCCAGTTGGGACAGAAAACTGCCGTGAGCATCCTGCTGCCTGGTGACAGGAGTCTGGGAAGATTTAAGGGCTGTGAGCAGTTAATGCTGTGTTGGGTTTCCAAGGGTTCCTTGAAAGATGAGACCTGCAGCCTCCCCCTCTTCCCTCCCCGGGAACAGGAGGTGACCATCTGGTAGCAGTTTAGAGCAAGTCAGCACTCTCAAACGGTGCCATTGTATCGTGTGAAATAACGGGGCGCCTGCCTGCCCTGCTCCCATAAGGCTCTTATGTGTTGAAAAACCCAAGAAAAGCTTTCCATGCTTAAGCAAGCAAGCAAATGTAACCCCTGGGTTGTGGAGACCACGTGAGGGGCAGAGGATGTTTAATGGGAAGCAGTTGGGGGCTGCGGCCACAGCAGAGCCGGAGGGTCTGGTTGGGAAGTGAGTCCCGGAGGAGCCGGCATCCCTCAGTGCTTATTTTGGTCTCCTCCTGAGCTCTGTGCGTAGAGGTTTCCTTGTATAAAGCATCCCCTCCACTGTTACTTGGGTATTCTGTTTAAGAAGGGAAGAAAAGAGCAGATGTTCCCCTGTTGACCCCCCTGGGTCCCGTGGGGTTGCCCAGAGCTGGGCTGCGGGGTGGGATGGGCTGCGGTGGATGGCAAGCTCTGTAACCCTGGTGCTTCCCACCAGGAGATGTGGAGCCCTTGGGGAGAAGCTGGAGCCCTTGGGGAGGAGCTAGAGCTCTTCATGGCACCTGGGTGCCTTTGGCTTCACTGGAACCCCCAGGAAGGGACTCGCCTTCTGGGAGAGGAGCATGTAGATACGAGGCCCTCACTTGCTTGTGACTTCTCTGGAAAAATCTTGGCTGTTATGTGAGCTACTGGGATTTGAACCAGACCTCTGCCCCCTCTTCCCCATTTGCAGTATCCCTAAAGAGCAGCTCTAACTGGTGGCGTGTGACCTGCTGGTGGCTGGCCGTGCAGTGACCGGCTGGCCGTGCCGAGCAGACATTCCCAGTGTTGCAGCACCAAATAGAAAGGCATAGAAGGATTTTGCTGCTTCTCAGCCCCTGTGCTTGCTCAGCTTTAAAGCCAACCTTGCCTGCTGGCCCTGTGCAGTGGAGCCACAGCTCAGTGATGCTGAGCAAACATGGCTACCTTGAGAACTTTGCAAGGTCTGATCCCCAGAGGGACCCCATGGCGAGCAGTTCCCAGTCCAGGGATGATGGTGGCAGGCAGAGGCTGGGGGGGTTTCATCCTTTTGGAACCACTTGGAAATCTCATTTTAGGGGATTTTGGGCTCTCCCTGCAGTGGGAGGGGAGCTGCTCCTTTCAGTGATGGCAGATGGAGCTGAAGCTGCCTGAATTGGTTTGGAACTGGTTAAAAGGAAGTGCATGTCAATGGTAACACCAGTTTGTGCTCACACCCCATGGCGAGGGGAAGAGGAAGAAGGACGATGCTCCACACCTCCACCTCTTTCCCTGCCAGCTGCCTCTGACACCGGATCAGATGCTGCTGGTGGGGCTGGGGAAGCCCTGCTAGTGCCAAAAATCCCCTGGAAAACACAGTGGGGATAACCCTGCAGTGTGGCTGTCCCGCACCCTGCTGGGAACAGGGATGCTTTGGCCTGGAGCACTGGGGACAGGTGGAGCTGGGGCCCCATGGGGGCCTGGAGCATTACCCACAGCTGTTGGTGTGGGACCCTGGCAGGGTGGGAGTGGGGTGCAGGGCCCTGCAGTGCTGCCCTGCCTTCAGCTCCTGTTGTTGTAAGGAACACGGCAGCTTCCCTGCAGGAAGCCGAGAGGAGGGTCATCTGGAGCAGAGGCTGTTTACTTTCCTTTCTTGGCTCTGGGCAGGACAGGTTATTTTTAAGCTTTTTCTCTTTTTTCGAGAGTTGTTTTGCTTCCTGAGGTCCTTTTCTCTCCTCTGTGCAAGGAGCAGGAGAGAGGTGATGCTGAGCAGACTGGGGAGGGAATGCCTCAGCCACACTGAAGGCCAATGTCAGTGGAGGTGGCAATCCCTGAGGACCACGCTCGTGGCAGCGGGTCTCCATCTTGAAGGTGGAAACACAAACCCTGTGGGTCACAGTTCCTCTCCTTTCTTGTGTGTGTGATGTTTGACCTTCTCCAGGCCACGCTGGACTCAGGGCAGTGGCCAATTGTGCTGGCAGGACAAGCTGGGTACCAAAATCCCTGTGCAACCAGGAGCACGAGATGGAAATCCTGTCCTGCAGAGAGCCATGGGTAGGAAAGCTCTCTACTGGGGAGGGAATGCCACTGAGACCTGGGAGTCCTTGTGATTTTGCTGTTGGAAACTGTGCTGAGCCATTTCCAACCCCCTCTCGTGGTGATGGTTCCTTGCCCAGCCCCTTGGTACCCCCTTACAGCCTGTTGGGGCCACAGTGGCAGCATGAGAGGCCTTGTTGGAAGGCTCTAGTCTCCTGTGGTTTTGCAGATCTTACTTGGACTTTTTGAACCTCTTTGTGTCTGGACTTTGACCTTCTTTTCCTTTTTGCAGTGGGACCCAGAAAGACCCAGAGAAAAGCCATTTTTGGGTGTTGTGTTCAGTCTAGCCCTTAAATAAGGATGGGCTGGCAGTGCTCCAGAGAGACTGTGCTGGTGGCTTTGGGCAGGTTTATCCCTGCTTGGGGCACTTTTAGGAGTCTGAGGTCAAAATAAAGGGCCATGTGCAGCAGCTCCAGCATCGCTATCGAGTGCCTGACCATTTCTTTGGCAGTAGCAAGAGGCAGGAAGACTCGCAGGAGCTGAGATGATGGAGGTGGTTCATGCCTGGATGTCAGCAGGGCTGTTTGTATCCAAAGTTCATTATCAGGTCAGAAAGAAACCCCCAAACCACTTGGAGCTGAGAAATTTCCAGGGTGATGTTCATTAAGGAAAGTTGCTCATCAGCATTTCCTTTGTTATCGGGTTCCTTGAGAGCATTTGCTTTCACACTGTTCCTCCAGACACATCTGTCAGGAGTTCACCAGGGTGCGTTGTTGAAGGGAATAAAATGAGGCTGAGTGATGAGCAGGTTTTAAAGTCTGACGTGGACAAAACTGAGGTCAAATCCATCAGGGATCTGGAAGCTACTGGCTGGGCCATGTCCTCTGCTGCTCTGCCCTGTCCTGCCCAGCTTTGCTCAAGGCCAGGGAAAGGCTCCCTGTTGGGTCGCTTTTTCCGCTCTCTTTGTTTTCCTGCAAAATGCAAACTGGGCTTGACTGATGCATTGTTTTAAACTTGGGATTTGGGAGAAAAATAGCTAAAATGTTGTTTTCTGGATCAAGGGTGTGATGGAGTGGGAAAATGATAGAAAGGTCCATGCTGGTGAGTGGTAACTAAATTCTGAACTCCTTTTCATGTTTTTCAGCTCTGAAAAGGTCTTTTGAGGTCGAGGAGGTAGATCAGTCTTCAAATTCCTCCACTCCACAAAGACGGACCCCGAATCCTCTCCTCAGGTCTGCCGTGTCCAGCTCCACGCAGAAGTTTCAGGAACTCGGCGCCAGGAACTCGGAGCCATCTGCTCGACATGCAGACCCCACAAACCAAAGGTCACCCAAGCCCTCTCTGAGGAGAGTGGAGCTCTCTGGACCCAAACTGCCTGAGCCGGTGTCCAGAAGAACAGAAATCTCCATTGACATCTCATCCAAGCAGGTGGAGAACTCCACCTCAGGGTTGTCAAGGTTTGGCCTCAAAAGAGCAGATGTGCTGGGGCACAAGCCCCCCGAGCCCACCCCAAGGAGGACTGAGATCACCCTCGGCAAGCCCCAGGAGCCGGGTCTTCGGAGGGTGGAGGCGCCAGCATCAAAGATCCCCGAGATGACCCAGAGAAGAGCTGAGACAGCCAATGCTCCTGTGCCCGACGTGGCCACCAAGCGTGTGGAAATTCAGGTAGCAAAGGCTGCCGAGGTCCCAGCGCCACCGGCACGGCAAGTGGAGAGCTTGGAGCCTCCCCTGGCCACCCCAACTCCCCAGCCAGAGCCAAAGCCTCAGCCCACGCTGATGGAGAGCCCACCAAAGAGAGAAGAAGGTGAGTACAGCTCTGGGCTTGGGTGAGACACTGGCTGATCCCTGCCTTCATCTCTTGCTGTGGCCTCAGAGCCCTTGCGGGGACACTGAGTGATGTTGTGCTGCTCTTTTGGCTCTGGTGGTGATGCCTTTCAAGGCTGGTCTTGGATCTGTGCTCAGTTGTGTCTACATACACGACTGCTATTCTTGGGTTCATCCTGCCTGAAAGAGCTGTCAGTTTGAACAAAAAATGCTATCAAGGCTGTAAGGAGATAAGATACTGCCAAAAGCCTGGGCTCGTGCTGCAAGTGAGAATTCTGCCAGCTCGGGTCCCGTGTGTGGACCCACCAGCCTGTGCAGCATCTGGAAAAATCCTCTGAGGTGCTGGAGAGGTGGTGGAAGCATTGTTGTGATTGCTTGTTGTTTAGTGTTGTTGCTTACAGTTGTGGGGCAGAAACCGCCTCTTCATTAGCAGGAGTCAGGGAGTTTTTGCCTTGGAGCCAAAGTCTAATAGCATCATGGACCAGAGCCACTATTAAACTGGAGCCCTGGCTTATATTAGCTCTATCTTGTATTCAATTAATCCCGTATTAAAGCCAGCTTCCCACCCCCGGCAGCCGTCATTATTTTCCCTGGTGTTTTGGAGATTATTTTTTTTCCCCTCTTCTAGCCTGTTAATTATTTTTCCATTCCCATCACCCACGAGCTCTGTCCTGCGAGGGATGCAGTGGTTGGTTGGAGGGTACCACCTCCCCACCCCATGCCTCTTCCTAGGGGTTGTGCACATGTATGGTTTAGGTGTGGCTTTTCCAAACTGAGTTTTAAAGAGTGGACAAACATCTCCAGCTGGTGTTGGTCCATCTCCAGCTGGGCATGGATGAGCTCTAAGACCCAGCCCGATGATGGGGTTCAGCCTGGGCCTCCCATATGGGCTCTCTCTCTCCAACTTCATGTATGTGGTGCCCAGGAGTCCCATCTTCTCCTGTGGGTGGGTGCTCAGCCTTGTCCTGCTGGGTTTGATCTGCTCTGAGCTTCCCGAGCTCTGAACTGTGGATGGTTGGGCACTTTAAGAGCAGAAGACCATCTAAGCTGCTGAATCCTGCAGCTGCTTGGGGGACTGGAGAGGGAGGGCTCTTGCATCAAGAAGGACTCCAGGAGCTGAGGACAGCTGCTGGGGGTGGGTTTTACCCAGGAGCCCAGCTGTCCAGGGTCTGTCTCACAGAGGGAGCCAGTCCTTGGGCCTGGTACAAAAGGGGCTTTCAGTTGAATGCCCACAAGGAGAGCCAGGGCAAGACAAAGTTGTAGGGGCAGGGAGGGCTCTGGCTCCTTTTCTCTCTCTGTCAGCACGGATGTACAGCCCAAAGTCACTGCCAGAGCCTGTGTCCTCTTCCCAGTCATCTCCAATCTCCTCCATCACCATGACTCTAGGCAGTCCTGGTCTGCCTTCATGCAGGACCCTGTTCCAGGACTCTCCTCCTCTTGGTCCACAAAATCCACACTGGGTGGGTGGGTGACACCTCTCCTTGTCACTGGAGGAGTTTTGGGGAGGCTGTACAGGGACCCTCAGGGAGCCCTGTGGATGGGTGCAGGCGCTTTGCCCCTTGCTGGCTCCACTGCATGTCTGGTCCCACCACAATCTCCTAAGTGGGAACATTGGCTCCCTGATGTCTGCAGCAGAGACAACGCATGGCGTGAAGTCCTGTTCCCTCTTGCTTCTCCCATGGTTTAGAGCACCTGAGAGGTGCTCCTGTGGCACTGGATGCCCCTCGGTGCTATTGCTTGGTGGTTCCTCAGTGCAAACAGCTGAGCAGGGGATGCAGGCAGCTGCCTCCAGCTGCCCTCAGCCCTGTGCTGGCACTTGCCTTCCCCCAGCTGTCGGGACTCAGCTGCCTTCCCCTTAACCCCTCGTCCTGGAGGTGTGCAGGGCTGCAGCCCAGTGCCTCCTGCCCCCAGCCTCAATCCTCTGTCCTGCCGTGGACGCCCAGGGACAGAGAGGCAAAGCCACCCAAGCCTTGGGGGGACTTTTCTTCTGTGCTGTCCTGCAAGGGTAACGCCGAAGGCAGGGCTGGGCTGCAGTGCTGGAGCTGGGGGTTGGAGGAATTTGGACGACTGTTAACACAGCAACGCTCCCTGCAATGAAGGGGCCAGGGTTGAGTGGAGAAACAGTGAGTAATCATTTCCAGCTCCCCGAGCTGCACTGCAATTTCACTGTACAAAGAGATTAAAGCTGTAGGGAAACATTTCCTTAAAACCAGCTGACACATTGGGGCTAGATTATGGGGAGTCCTTTTTTTTTTGTAGTTGTTATTATTTTTAATGGGAAAGCACCTACAGCCCGAGATACCAAATGGAGGGACTGAGTGGGAAGCGCAGAGTCCCAGTTTGTGAACTCAGGTGCCAAAAATGAGATAATCTGGAAAAATGGAGACCTGCAGACTGTGCCTTGGAACGGAGCAGCGGGAGCGTGTGCGGGGGAGACGATCCCATCGTGGAGACGCTGTCTGATCCAACGCCACGTGCGTGGCCTCCTGCCCACACAGGGGGGGGCAGCGGGGGGGGCCAGGTCCTTGCTGCAGTCACCTCCCACCACGTGCTCTGTCCCTGGCTGTGCAGGGAGCAGCCAACGAGCCCCAGTTCCTTTTGGGGTGTGTTTTGGGCGTTGAGGATGTCAGGAAGGAGGCCAGGGCTTGTAGTTGTGTTGGTACATCTGCTCCACATCTTTTCCCTGCAGGAACGCTCTTCCCAAACTCATTGCATTGGGTTTGGCTCCAGTCACCTTGGCATTCACATGTCCCCTGATTTGTGCCTGCATGGGCACAGTTTCTATGGATGCCATCAGGGTCCCACGTGGGTGTTCCAGCCCCACAGGTTATGCCCTGGGCAGTGAGCCTGCCTGCCCCCAGTCTCCAGAGCAGGCAACCAGACCCAGGAGCAATCACACAGAGAATTCATTTGCCCTGTTGGAAGTCCCTGAGGGCCCATAGGAAAAGCAGTCATCTCCCCAGTGGAGATTCATTATGTGAAAGATCAGTTTCCCATAGGAAACGTTATGATTCCCACTTCCCTCCCCTGCCTGGTGTTGTTTGAGACCAGGAAAGGCTGAACCCATGGATGCTGAGCTGCAAAGTCCTCCTGGCCCTGGGCTTGATGACCTGTCAGGTCTCTTCCATTGCTGGGTTGGGTCTGTGGGCTGGGTTGTGCACCAGTGTCATTGCTTCCTGAACCTTGCAGGAAGCATCTAAGGCTGAATGTGTCTCTGTAGAGGTCAAAGCCTCCTGTCCCAGGCTGAAGGTCACCAACTGCACGGCACCAGGAGTGTTGGCTCTCTGCAGGCTCATGAGATCTGTGCAGCTGCCTGATCCTCCTGGCTCTGCTCCTCCCTGCGTGCAAAGCAGGGCAGCCTCTGCCTTCCAGGCAGCCCCTGGGCTGAGAGGTGCCTTTGCTACACTTGGAAATGCAGGTGAGGCCTCCTGCAGTTGGATTTGTGACACTGGAAGGCAATGGGCGATGCAACCCTGGCTGGGGGGTGTGTGTAGGAACCAGACTCCAGAGTTTCTCTGTTTATCTTGCAGTATCTGCATGTCTGGAACCCATGGCAGTCGTGCTGAGGAACATGTTCCCCGCCCACCAACTCCTTTGGCATCTTCATGTTTTCTCACATTTAGGTTAATCATCCTACAGGCTGATAAGGCAAATAAAATCCGTTATCTTGAGGAAGATAAAACAAAGAGTTTGCTTTGATCTCCTGCAGTAAGGCCACTCATTCTGTGACTTGTCTGCTGGGGGAGGGAAGCGATGGCAATGGTGATGAACCTTCTGTAGTTAAGAAATAATTTTCTCCTAAACTATTTCTAGACCTCTGCCCCTGCCTGAGATGTTTCTGTTGGCCAGCAGTTGAAGGGACACCATAGGCTGGGTACGGTGCCAACTCTATAAACTGTGCAAGAGGACTTGAGGAACTGAATTGAGATTATAGAGAGATAACTTTGTTTTGAGAAGATCAAACGTTGTTGTGAGCAAAACAGATAACTTGACAGCAAGCCAGTTGTGTTCTTTACTTCTCCAGCAAACAAACAAGCACACAGACACTTTTGTATTGTCCAAGATGCTGTGACAAAGCTGAAGTCAATGTGGCTATAAATGGAAGAAGCAGCTGGTCTTGGATTGCAGCCTGTGCTCAGACTTCTTTGGGTCCAATTTTTCTTACATCTGTTATAGGTTTTAAAGGAGGGACTTGGGGAGAGGGCTGCTTTCCTTCGGGTTAGTTGAATTTGAGTCATTCATTTTGTTGGTCTTCTGATTAGGTCTCTGCGTAGAAGTTCCCTAGATTTCTGTAGGGTAACATGTGTAAAGATTCCATTCTCTTGAATTGTTCTATCTTGGCATGAAGATAGCCCTGGACATGTGGAGAGAAAATCTGGATCAAAGGGTCTGATCCAAAACATTTTGCAAACAACAAATTTTGCAGATGTTTTTATGCACTTATGAAAAGTAAATAATTTTAACAAGCCATCTAAGGTTGCTGTGCCAGCTGAAGAGTGACAGCATGGGGCTTTTCGGTTGCTTGACTCCTTGACTTGTATTGTCTGCAGTTTCTTCTGTGTAGGAGCCGTGGGTTGGTTTTTGCATGGCCAAGGCCCTTTGAACAACGGGGATGAAGAGTGACTGAAACAAAGCATCTTTCAGCACCTTGAAGTTCAAAGACTGTTGATATTCTAGTAAATATGAGCATAATGTTGGACTTATGTTTAGCTTTTCAACCCAAGAGATGGTGTCCAAGTTGTTTGTGAGTCGGGTGGTCTTGCCAACCCCTGGGAGTTCCCCTTATTCTGGGTCAGCAGAAGCTTTCCATGGAGTACTTCTAGCTTGGTCCCTGGCTGGCGTTTCCAAGGGGTCAAAAAATATTTAGTGGGAGCTGAGCACCTACCTCCTTTTGTTTCTTTGTGAATTCAGCCTTCGTCCATCTAAGACCTGTGCAGGGAATGCTCCCAATGGATCCCATGCACGTGGCTTCATCCACACCTACTGCGTGGTGTTCACCCTGTTTCACTTGAGATGTCTGTGCTTGAGCTAATCATCTGGATGTCTCCCTTAGGCTGGTGTGGATTGTGTCCTCAAAGAGGTTATTTTTCTCTGCTGAATGTAAAGAGAGCCTACACAATCAGTTCAGCTGGAGATGTCTTCATTTGGGCAAGACAACTTTTGTGTATTTTTTCCAAAGTCAAAGAGGTAGAGGTGAAAAAGGATGTTGTAGCAGGACAGAACTATATAAACCACTAATCCCTCATTATCAATAGTACTTCACAGCAGCCCAGCAGACCTGGTCCCCTTGTGTTAGGTCATTCTGCAAACAGGTCTCCATGGATAATCATTTAGTTAAGTGCACGGGTCAGATTGTCTTTGATGCTTATCAGTAGTACTTTAACTTTTTATGATCGCTCTGTCTTCTCCCCTCTCCTCCCCTCTTGCTGTCCATGAAGTGGGATAGACGTTCCTTCTCTCAGCTCCGTTTGGGGAGATCTTGTCCAGCGAAGATTAGATGGGAATCCAAAAAGGTATGGTGCCTTGGAGGAGAGGGCAGTGATAAAAGCTGATGATACATAAGCTCTTGAAAGGAGCTTTCTCAGTTACAACTGTATGGTAGTTTACAACTCTTAAATTGTAGGCCATTGCTTTCAACACCTGGCACATATTTCATGTGTGATGGGTAGATCTGGAGGAACATCACAGGTATTGCCCTACTCAGCTTGGGCTGGAGCCCCTGCCTGTGTTTTCTTCCCCTGCATGTTATGACTCTGGATGGGAATTTTTGTTTACTCTGCTGGTTATTTGCTCTGGTCTGGAAGGCTGTCTTGCTTTCAACTGGTACACCAAAGTGGTGGTGTCCTCTGAACCCTTCTCTGCAAGGCTGGTACATTGAAATACAGGATGAGTCCCTGGTTACAGTCTCTTTGCCTCATGTCCTCCTCTCCTGCTTCCATCTTGTGCAGATAAGAAGGAGAATGGAGATTACCTTGGGGTTGTCCAGAGTTGTCCTGGGAAAAAGGAGTAGATCTGAGCAGTTTTTCTGATAAAACATAATTGTTTAGACAAACTCTGGCTGAACTCGCTTCCTCCTGCAGCCCAATACACAGATAAAGGGGGTGGAAGTGGGAGGCTGAGTTCACAGGCTGCTGAGGACCTCCCTGGGGTCATGCTGCCCCCAGCATCCCCTGTCCACCCATTTTGGTGGCCTTGGAAAAGATGAGAGGGTGCAGTTGAGTGCTGAGGATAATGCCCAGGCTTTAGGTAGTTCAGTGCTCTGAAATATGGAGGAGACCCAGCACATCAGTGCTGGGAGAAGGGAAGCATGGGTGGTCCTGGAGGGCAGTGTTAGGTCTGTCATGGTTCATCTGCAGAGGATGTGTGTTGCTATGTGGGATGCAGGAGGTGAATTTGCTCCAGTTGTGCTCTCTCCAAACCTGATGGTCCTGGGTGTAGGGTGGCTGGGCAGAGCCATGCCCTAGAGAGATTCCTGTTTGGACTAGAAACAATGAGACAAGCAGGACTTGGGTGGGATGTGGCCACAGGAAAGCTGTTGTCATACCCTGTGTGGCTCCTACTGAGCTCTCCAGGAGTTTCATTTTGGAGTCAGATGAAATCTGAGATCTTGCCATAATGCTGGTGTTCCTCCCACCATCCCTCAAGGAAACGGTCCTCTTTGCCCTACTTTGTGTGTAGTAAATAAAAGCTTATTTACAGCCCAGGAACACATGGCCTGAGGTTGGGAGGTGAAGGGTTCCTGTGTGGCCCTGAAGGAGCTCTGGGGTTTCCTCTCTGTTTCATGGCTTTGGTTCCTGGGTAGAAAAGTCTTGTGAAGGAGCAGCTCATAGTGGAAGCTTGGTGAAGCAGAGGTCGTTGCATGGGCCTTGGGGCTTGGCTTTGTTGCTCTGTAGCAAGGCCATGTGTCTGTGCATGTCACCTGGAGAAGAGCTGGGAGGAGATAACCAGTGCCCATGGAGCAGCCAGGGATGGGTGATGGGATGCCATCTATGTGTCCTTCCCTCTTGGCCACCATCACCCAGCATTTCCTCAGAGCCCATGTTTGCATTGGACCCTGGGGAATTTGTTTTCTACTCTTGTGTTGGAGCTGAATCTGGTCGGTGACGTCCCCAGCAGCAGTGTACTCTGCTCCTCCTGCCCTGGGGCTCTCCATCACCATCTGTCCCCTCCCCAGCAGTGCCTGGGCACACCTCTGAAGCTCAGACACCACAGTAAAACCAGCTCCTATTTAAACCACTGTTTGGTTGGAGAGAAAACCAATAGGGACCACGGGTTCAGAAGGAGAGGAGCAGAGGACAAAGAAGCGAGAGGAGAGTCTGGCTCTGCTGCCCTCCTGGCCCCACGGCTCCCAGCCCGGTTCATGCTGCATCTCCTCCGTGAAGCCATTGCAGTAGACAATGGGATCTCCAGGGTGGTGCTGGCTGCTGTGTCTGGCCTGGGCTTGAGGGCAAGCAGAAAGGAGACCGTTACCTCCCTCCTCTTCCTGGCTGCTCCTGCTCAGCACAGGCTTCGTCCAAAGATCTTCAGTCCTGTTCCTGCTCCATCCAAAAAACCCTGGGCAGCGTGGCTGGGGTCCTCCTCTCTGGAAAGGGGCTCTCCAGGATGCTGCATGGGGTTGGACCTTTCCTTTGCATGTGTGACCTCAGGCAGGGGGAGAAAGGATGGAGATGGGCAGTGTCTGCTCCTTGCTGAGAGGGTGATGTGGGGCTGGGGCTGAGCTCCACCGAGCAGGGGTTGGGGGTTCTCAGCTCTGCCCTGGCACAGCCCGAAATTGCTCTGCAGAGCTTCAGGGAATGAGCTTTTTGTTTCTTTCTCCTCTGCTCAGAGGAGCGGGAAGGGTCTCTTTGGAGTTAGTTCAACCCATTTGTGGCACAGACAATCATTTGAAGAACAAGCAAACCAAAGCCATCCTTTGGGCTCCACTGAAAGAGCAAAGCTGGGAAAGCCTCAAATCATGGGCTGAGGAGACAAGGGGGGACATGGCTGTGGCTTTCTGCTGCGTCCCTTGGGAGGGACACAGAGGATGTTTTGAGTTTCTGCTTTTTCTTCTCATTTTCAGACACGCAAAATTAATTTTTCAGTTTTATTGCCGGCAGCAATATTTATTTTACTGCTCTGCAGCAGCAGGAACCGGATGGGTTTCACAAACTGAATTCTCGCTCCACAAGCCCCTCCTCTGATTTCGCACTTCCAGCTGCCAGGCTCAGTTTTAAAACAGCTTGCACTGAGGCTGAAAATATTTGAAGGGCAGAGCAATGCCTTGCAGGAAATGGCTTAAGCTTCCTGCTCCCAAGATGGTGTGAGTGTTAAAACAGAACTGGAGAAATATTAGACATCCTACATCCGGCCCAGCAGAGGAGGGTGACCCTGGGGTGATGTGATGGAAAGCCCATACCCCCCCGCTGCCTGCGCCCAGCAGCTTCCAGCAGGACAAGGGGCCCCCCTGGATCCCCACACCCTTGGCTTTCTAGGGGGGAAAACATGGGCAAATTGTTTCCTTCTCCACTGGGCTTTGTTGTGTTTTGATTTTGTGGGAAATGTGTGGGGAGAACTGGTCAAAGGTGGGGGGCAAAGTGTCAGCAGTTTGAGTTTCCAGCAGAAAATGAGAGTTGGGAAAACACTGGGTTTGGTGAAATGTTTGCAATCACTTTGTCTGCTGCCTTCAATCCCCGAGTGAAAGGCAGAAATCTGAAATAGGTGACCAAGGTCTGAGTTGGTCCCATTTTGTTTGGGGCTGGAGTGGGACCTACCGCATCTGTCAGTGGAAACCACGTTGAGTTATTGGCTTGGTCAGAGGCAACTTAATTCTTATCCAGCCCAGACAATTCTCCACTTCGTGCTGGCTGAGCACCATCTACCTGGCCAGGCAGGGAATAGCAGCTGGCTGGCTGTCCATCCAGGACAAAGATGTATGAAAGAAGAAGAGAAATGAGAGTATTTGTGTGCAGGCAGCATGGGGAAGGGCCGGCAGTGAGGAGGGGAGGGCAGAGGATCTGCGGAGCAGGGTGGTCCTCGCTGGAGCTCTCTGATGGCTCTCACATCTTCAGGTGTAATTCAGCTCGCTGGGGATTACAGCTCTGCTGTGGAAAGCTTCTCCAAACCCCAGTTTGTTGGCTGGAGCATGGAGATTTAGGTGATTTTATTCCAAGTGTTATCAGTTGGCTAAGGAATACCTACACTGTGTGGCTGGGAGCCCACAGCTGCAGTGGGGGAAGGAGGTGGGTGCTGCAGGCAGAGCAAGCAAGGTATGGTTTGGAGGTTTTCTCTGCAGCACCTTGGGCTGGTCTAAGCTCACTCAAACCGACTTGCTCTCAACAGTCACTGAGAATCATAAAATTGCTCAAAATGGAAGAAAAATTAGCCCTCTTATGCCCATGGCAAGACCTGAATCACCCTGAGAGATGGTGTTCTGGCTCCAGGAGCAGAAGCAGAGCGTGTGGGTGTCCTCCTGGGCGGGTTTACCATGAATAGAGCATTATGCTGTACTCTGAACATCCTCCTCCCTGGCTTTCCTCCTTGACCCCTTCCTTTCCTGCGCCATTTCACATGGGATGGTGGGAGCCCTGGCTGCTCTGCAGGAGCAAGGATCAGGAGGGGTAAGTACCATCCTCAGCAGGCAGCTCTGTGCCTGGGGAGGTTGGTGACACAGATTGCTGATGCTCACCTTTCCCCGTGGCACATAACCCCACTAAACCCCGAGCAGTGCAGCCCACGGGGTTGAGGATTTGGCTGGGCACACCCTGTTTGTTATCCCAGGTTTTTCCATGGAGCGCTTTTCCCTGGGAAACTTTTGGCCAGCAAACTTGGGGGAGGGGAAGCTGAGGCTGATGATTTAAATCCCCAAAGTAGTTGCAGCTGGCTGAAAGCTGTGTATGCAGCCCTGTAATACATCAGTGGTGCCCACTGCTCTTGCACAATGTGCTGGGGCTGCTTAAAACTCAGGGAGTTTGAGTCTGCTCTGGTCCTGGTAATTTTCTGTGCAGGCAGGGCTATGGGGGCAGGAGTGGAGGGGTGGGCTGTGTTGGGGCTGCAGGACCAGAGACACAGATGCTGTGGCTGTTTTGAGGCAGAAATACTGTTATTTGTCTCAGAATCATCCCCATTTACCTACATGGCTGCAACACTGTGAAAGGACCAGGAGAGTGCTCACACAGAATCAGGAGGGGATGTGAAAAGGTTTTGCTGTCCCAAATGTGCAGGGTTGAAGCCTGCTGCTGCTCTGCTCACCCCATCCTGGAGCAAAACTCAGATGGAGCTTGGTGAAGCAGATACCTATGAAGCATCCTCAGGTCCATGGGGTTCCTGGTGCCCTTGGGGAGGATGGATGGGGAAGGAATTCATTGGAAAAGGAATCATCCTTCCACAGAAGTGTCCTGGAGCCCTTCAGGCAATTCAGCATCCCCAGCTTCTGCTGAACAGCTGTGGTGACAATGTGGGTCTGCAGGAAGGAGTGAATGCCACTGTGTAAATCACTGTGCTGTTGATTTATTTTTCTTCCTCTTGTTGGCTGACCCCCGGGGTCCCCCTCCCAGACCTTCCCTCCATGCGACTGCAGGTCAGCGCGTCCCCACGCGGGACGTGCGCTGCTTCCCACGGCTCCCACCCAGGGACACGGAGCCCCCAGGCTGCAGCAGTGGGAGAGGCATGAAAAGGTTTGGAAAGAGTGCTGGGGACCGTGGCACCCGGTGCATCAGATCCAGGGACACAAGCTGCTGTGGTTCAGCTGGGGCTGCCTCCTCTCCTCAGGTATGTGCAGGGGACCCAGCGGGGCTTCCAGTCTGGAGCATCCCCTGGCCACATTCTCCAGTCCTTGCAGGAAATGGAGACAAGGCTAGGGGGGGACCCTTGGTGTCCTGCAGGTTTGTGTCCAGGACAGTTGCTTTGAATACATCCTGTGAAAGGATCTCCTTCCACTGGACCAGAGAGCATGATCTGCTGTTACAATGTTAGGTCTGTGGGTGCTGTAAAGGGTTCCAGTGGGGTTAAGTGGCATTATCAGTCTTTAAAAAGCCTCAGGGTCTGTCTTGATGTTGGGGTGGTGCTGGATGAAGATGCCCAGCATGAGTGTTTTGAATCTGGGGTAGAAGCTTGCATTGTGTATTCAACACCATTGGTGACTACACCCAAAACCCAGCTGTCCTTCAGCAGAACTTGGCTTGCTACCTCTTGCCCGAGTCCTGCTGCTGCCAGGAGCATGCAGGGGCTGGGCCAGGCACATCCCCTCACTGTGTGCATGTGGGCTGGGGCAGAAACACCAGCTGGGGAGAGCCCTTTCCAGGAAAGGACCATGCACACGTGGGCCATCACGTGCTTGTTCCCCTGGCCTGCTACTTTTTAATGCCTCTAGGTATAAAAGTGGGGACTTGGAGATGTTAGTGATGTTTCTTCCACGTCCTGATGTAGCCCATCAGAGGCAGACCTCATGTTACAGTTTACCACAGCCAACTTGGTAGCTAATTTGCTGTAGACACATTCTGTATCCAGTAGAAGAGAGGTGTTTCTCCAAACAGCAGGTTGGGACATCTCAGCTTCAGGTCTGTCACCCCATCTTTCCTATTTCTCTCTCCAGCAATTAGGCAGCTTGAATCCATCCAGTCCCTCATCCAAACTCCTCCTTGAGCTACAGGATGTCCTAGGAGATTACTGAGTGCTTGAATGAGGGGCTTTCTTAGCTTGGCGGAGGCTGAGCAGACCCCAGAGTGCTCCCGTGCTGGGGGAAGAGCTCGTTGCCAAGTCGTAGGAGGAATTCCCACGTTCCAGTTCCTTCCTGCTGGCTGCCAAATACTCGTCCTGTCCGCAAAAGCTGATGTATTTGGTTGGGTTTAACCTTTGCTCAAAGAAGTGAATAATAGACATCTTTTACTTTTGGTTTCTGGGTGTAAATTCACAATTCAGTGATGGTTTTGTATGCACAACACAATTCTGTGGTGGGAAAAGCTGGAGGACAGACAGAGAGAGACTTCACTTGGGTGAAGTCCTTTATAGCAGGGACTGGGAGCCTGCGGAGCTTACCCTTCCTTCCTACTCTAATGAACCCCCAAATCAGGCTTTAGGTGTCAGCCAGACCTTACTGCTTCAGTAGAAACAAAAAGGCAGCACTGTGGGGTGTGGGGTTTCTCACGCCCATGGTCACTGCAGGTCCTGCCTGGCCACACGGACATGCACAGGCTCCCACGCTTTCCCTGCTGGCAGCAGTGTGTCCCACCCCAGCAGAGAGGAGTGATGGACTTTCAGGGAGGGGAAATGCTCTTTTTTTGTTGCTTCTTTTCATGTACAGCTAGCACTGCTTTTTTCCTACCCTGGACCCTTTTTTTATTCCCTGATAGTACCAGTGCTAGTGATTGCCAACAGTCACAAAATCAGCAGCACCCAGAGGTGTCCTAGTGGTGTGTGAACCACAGCCTGGCCACCTCTTTGTGGTTGAGCATGGGGATGACCTGGTTTGGGGAACCCGAGAACAACACAAAGCTCAGGTCCAAGCTGCCAAACCTGGGAAAAGAAGAAAAAAGAAAAGCCAGCAGGTCCTGGGATTGCTTGAATTCATTTCCTGAGGGTGTCAGCCATGGCCCACGTGTGGGATCAGCAGGAAGGGTGCAGAGCAGGAAGAAACCATGCAAAGAGAAGCGAGGTCTCTGAAATCCTATGGTGAGGTTTTTGGGGATCACATAATTCTACCATGCTGAAGATGCTCCAGGAAATTCCCTCCTGACTTCGACCTCAGTATTTGCTGGTTGAGCTCCTCTGTGCTTGCAGAGCCACAGTGAGCTCCAGAGAGACTTCACCACAAATGCTGTTCCCTGGCCGTTCTGCACATCGAGGTGCTCCCCCTCCTAGAGCCAGCATTGAGTTGGAGGTGGACAAACCACTGGTCTCAGCTCTGCTCATCATAAGCAGATGTGCCCCATCACCTTGTACCCATTAATGAGCCAGGAGAAGTTGCCCTGATCGAGGTCAACCGTATGGCAGGGCAGTGGGTGACCTCCAAAAAGCTGGAAATGACCCTGTCTCCAACGCAATAGGATTTTGTTCTAATTAAACAGATGTCCATGTAAGTGACCCTGGGGTGCTCCTCCCAGCGTTCAGCCCTATAGGAGTGGGAAGAAGCTGCTGATGGAGCGAGATGCTTGGCTGGGGGGGTTTGCTTTGGGGAAGCATGAAGAGGTTGAACCTTATGAGGGTTTGCAGTTTCTGTACCAGCAATTCCCTTCTGGAGCTGAAGCTCCAGGGGAGCAGCAGGGGCAGGGGCAAAACTGAAATCTGTTTTGCTGTAAACATGTCAAAATCAGAGGCTCATGACCCGCTGAAGAACAGGAATTGGAGTAATTGCCCCAAAAAACGACAAGCTGATGATTGTAAGAAGTGCAGCCCATGGTATTGCAACCAGCCCCAGTGTTATGACCGGTGCCACAACCCCATGGTCTTATTTAATTTTGCCTATCTCTGTAAAGCTCTGCTCTCCCATTAGTACCTGCACTCAGCACTGCCTGAAAATTGCCCAAAAATTCCATCTTGGTGCAATTGAGGATACGCTCCAGCCTGCCCTGAGAACATCTGGTATCTGTGCATCGGGTGATATTAATCACAGCGTGAATGCAGCCAAGTGTTAAAAGGCAGAGCCCTCCCACCTCCCCCCACAAATGAAGGTTGTTTCAATGTTCCAGCAATAAAATTAACCCAGGAGCCCGGGCAGGCAGTGATCTGGCAGGATCAACTGCTGTGTGGGATGAAAGGATGAAGAACGCTCCTAAATGGGCCAAGAAACCATGTGGTCCTATGACTTTTGGAAATCCCTGCTGTGTTTGAAGCTTTTTTCTACTCCTCATCCTGTGAATCCACGGCCGTTCCTGCTGCGTCTGCAACTGCTCCCTCTCCCCTGGTATTTCGTGCTGAGGCTGTTGTTGTTTTGGGTGTAAATGCTGCTCCCTGTTTCTGGGAAGGTGAACACCCCTCCCTCGCCCTGCTTTCCTGTAGAGATATCAAAGTGCTCCACAAAGTGGGAGAGATGTTTCAGCTCTGCAGATGGAGGAACGGAGTCACAGAGGCTGCTGAGAAACGCTGTGAATCTGCTTGCTCGGAGGGTGCTGGTGTTTACTCTCCAGGACACTTAGTGGCTTCCTTTAACATTGGGCAACAAGCAGACGGGACTGGCACAGGGAATATTTTTATTCCACTCTTCCTCGGGTGACCACATGCCAGACAGTGGGTAAGCCCCCACCAGCACCGCACTATTCGCGTTGCCCCCAAAGGAAAGTCTGGCTCAGCTTTGCCCCAAGTCCCCCAGTTTGTGGCTGAGTTGTTGGGTTTTTTTTAAAAATAACATACAAAACACAGGAAAACAAATCTAAACCATGTCTCGAGTGCAGTCAGCTCCTCAACCACTAAGGCTGCTGTGCTTTCCAGGGAGGCAGCCCCAGCACTGCACGGGAGGGGTGGGGAGGGATAACTCTCGTGTGGTGCCTTTGATGTTGGAGGCTTCTACCCACGTTACCCGAGGAGAAACTCAGTGCTTTTCATGTCTGGTGGTGAGGGAGGCTGAGAGCCAGAAGGGACTTGTTTTGTGAGACCTTTACGAAGGGAATTGAACAAAACTTTTCAGAAGTTGAGGGGGACTCGCAGGGGTGGCAGCTGGGATAGGTGCTGAAGCATCCTTGGCTCTCGCAGGCACCGGGCAGAGTGCGTTGTCCTCCTCTGAATCCTTGGCTGAGTAAGTCTCTGCCTGAGCTCTCCCCAGCCTCGGGCAATAAAAAGCTGTGTCAGAGGGGAGTTGTGGAGCAGGCAAGCTGGAAGCGTGGCTGTGCAATGAGTGCAAGGGAGGTTGAAGGGATAGGGAGGGGAGAAAAGAGCAGTGGCTTAGCAAGGGGAAAATACCAGGGGTGTGATGCAGGCATGGGCACAGGGCAATGCTTTGCCAGGGCCTGTGCTGAGAGAGGAGGCAGAGCTGGCTGTGACACCGGCTCAGGTCCACCGTGGATGGAGATTTGCTGGGCTGTGTCTTGGTGCCGGGGCTGGAGCAGGCAGTGAGTGGGAGAGTGGAGTCACTGGCTGGTGCTGGGTCCTGGGAGTGAAACGGCCATAACAACCCCCATGTGCTCTGGATGATGGGGGCTCCCTGGAATGTCAGCACTCAGCAGGCTGGGGCCCTGCCCTCGCCCAGCTCCCACAGCCCTGCAGTGAAAAGCGACCTTGGGTGCTGGCAGGGGTGAGGGTGCTGCCTGTGAAAGGGTCCATACCGAATTTGGGAGCCCTGCCTCAGCCAGAGGGGCTGGGTGTGGATGTCTGCATCTGTGCAGGCAGTGAGAAGGGGCTGCTGCAGCCTTGCCAGTCTGGCAAAGTGTGGCTGTATCAGCTTTACTGGGGATGCTCTTGCATTGCTTCCCCTGAAAAATGTGTTTCTGCATCATCGTGGGGAGTGGGTCTGGTGCCGTAAGGGAGAGCTGACAGCCTGTGCTCACCTCTATCCTTGATTTCTGCTCTGGAAATTGGTTGTGAACTGATGGAGCATCCCCGTGTTTGATGGCCCCTTGGCCGTGAGCACTGGTGGGCAGTGCAGGGCACTGGGCAAACGGGGAATCCTCTCCCTGGTCCCTTCTGTAGCTCTCAGTGCCCATGTGGGAAATGCTTCCCAAAAGCAGCCTCCTGCTCCCCCCTCCTCTCACCCACCCTGTCCCAGCACACAGCCAGCAGCCCCCAGCCCCGAGCTGCAGCCTGTGCCCGGGGTGTGTGTGTCACCCTCCTGTGCCAGGGGAGCACTGGGGACACCCCAAAACCCAAAGGCAGATGGATGAGGGTGCCCAGGGGAGGTCCGATCCCTTCCGGGGGGAAGATGTTCGGGCTCTTGCCCCTGGAACCCCCGGCCCCGTAGGGGGGGGGGGATGTGGGTGGGAGGGGGGTGTCGGCCTCTCGCTGTCCCCACGCCCACGAGGAGCGGGACTCGCCTCCCCCCGCCCCGAGCTCGTCTCTCCCGGCTTTTCTCTTTANCCGGAGAGCAGCGGGTTGGGTCCAGGCTGTGCCGGAGCTTTGCAGCGATGCGAACTGTTGCAGCCGGCATCTCGCCTTTCTTTTTTTTCC